>OZ023275.1:1669435-1881021 GCA_964007475.1 Hybos culiciformis
TAAAATTCTAATCGATTATTTATTATAAAATCAGCTTCCGTTCTCAATATTCATACTTATAAAATTTTTTTGTTCTTATCATGTCGTAATAATTACAATCTTTGTTTAAAATATTTTAAATAAAAATGAATAAAACTAAAATAACAAAATTATAATTCCTATTTTCTTATCAAAATTTAATTAAATCTATATGTTATTTATATACATAATATATATTATAAATATATACCCATTAATCTCAAAACATTTGTATTTAGGTCCTTCATATTCGTATCAATTTCGAAGCAATCATTTGACAATAGAAGTATATAATAACAGTAAAGAATCGGTATAGAATATTTAAAATAATTATTAATTGAATTTATTACTTCAAAAATTCTTATATTTAATAATCTATTTTGGTTCACCACTTTTAATTCATGGTCAAAATTCTTTGATATATTTTTATGGACTTTTTCAAATATTACAGTCAGATTTGTATTAATAGTTTCAAAAATAATAACAAATGGTTGAATTATGTAACAATATTGAATTATTTTAATTTCAAGCGCTAAACATGAATACAAGGTTGCAAATATGTGTACAAATTTTGATTCAGGTAAATTTGAGAAATAAATAAAACTTGTTATATAAGTTACAAATAAAGTAACGAAAAATATTAAATCAGATTTTATGAATTTTCTTTTATATTTCGGTAATATTTTGGGTATAAATAATTGTTCTTGAATTTCTCTTATTTCCGATGAAATATTATTTATTAAAATTAATCTTTTTAAAAATGATTCAACTTCAATTATAAAATGTACAAATATTATTGACATGCATGTAATTAATTCCATGAAGTTAGCGAATCCCATATTTGAATTATTAATTGGATTATAAGTAGTACGTTCTAATGTAGCAAAATAATTATAAATAATAAATAATATTATTAAAAAAAATTGAAAACTATAGCATATTGTTATTTTGAATTGAGAATAATTTTTATTTAAATTAAGAATAAATGGTTCAAAGCCGAAAAATGAAAATAAAACTTTGAATATTTTATAATCCGTGAACATTCTTGAACTTCTTCCACTATTCCGATATAACTGAATAAAAAAATTATATTTAATCAAACTTTTCAAACATTTACCAACTAAATTATAAATAAAATATTATGTATTGTATAATTCAAAGAAAGTAATGACATTATCACTACCAAATTGACAAAATTAATTTAAAATTTAACACTTTAATTTTGAATAACGTTTTTTAATATAACGTAAAATATGAATGTAATGATTAACATCATAGTTTAAATAAATTATATGAATATTTTTTTATGTAATGACGTTACCTGGAAAAAATCCTTCCATTTGATCCGATATTTCATGAAAAATATCATTGGGAAGGATAAAAATTTCTGATATAATTATTGATAACATCGAAATTCGGTTATAGTGACTAATGTGTATTGTCAATTCCCAACATCTTTGCTGAAATTGACGATATTTTTCTATTTTTTGAATATTAAATTTATTTGAATTTAAAAAATTTAATAAATTCTTGTTAAACATTTCAAGCTGCCCTGTCAATAAGTGCGCCAAAGCACATTGCTGAATCATTTTTAATCGTACTGTCATATCGCTTACAAATGTTATTATAACTTTAACCGTAGAATATTGCAGATAAAAAACATAGACATTTGTAAAATAAATAATCGTTATTGTGATCATCACTAAAAATATAAATCTTCTTATACTTTTACGATATTTTTGTATGACATTGTCATTATAATTGTCGCGCGCAAAAAAAAATTCGTTTTCAATAAATTCTCTTTTGATAATTTCTAAATGTCCATATTTGAAAACTGATTCAATTAAAATTGCAATTGCAGAACCAGTAGTTGAAATTAATTGTAAATAAATTAAAAAGCTATGCAAATAAAAAGTTGAAGATGAGTTAAAAGATCTTTGACGAAAATTATACCTAAAAGGTAAAATTATTAATAAATAAATCAAAAGCAATATAAATTGAATAATAAAAATATTTTTGTTTCGATTTTTGTTTTTAAAATTAAATGGTTGAAATGCAAATAATGAATAAAACTTATCAAGAAATTTGTACTGATCCAATAGTGATGAATGCGACATATTTGATACTAGTTAATTTAATTTGAAACTACTGACTATATAGTTATTGCAATCCAAATAAAATTATTATAATGGGCTTGTAAACCTTTTCCTCAATTGTATTATAAATTTTTATTTTCTAATTATTTTATTATTAAACAAAAACAAACTTAAAATAATAATGTTTAATGTTAAGAAAAGAAATCCAACTTAATCAATTTTAATAGATTCTTTAATACCCTTAATTTTAGTTTTACCGTTGAGCTTAGTAGTATTTAATAATTAATAGTTCTTCAATTTTACAAAATTAAGCAATTGACAAAAACAGAATAATATAAGGAATTAAGACCCTGTACAGTTAGATTTGTATACGCTTTTTAATTAATCAAATATATTAATGAATAATAAATGTAATTGAAAAGCGATAAAAATAATGAAATTTCTGAAGTAATAAGCTACTTATATAAAACACTTAATAAAGAAAAAAATAATCATATAAAAGATAAAAATTTAAAAAAAATTTAATGGAATTAATACAAATAACATATTTAAAGAAACAATAAACTGTATATAAAATATTTATTGAAGTGTTTTAGAAATCATGTTTAAAAATAGTATCGTCATTGAATCAGACACAATTAGTACTTTTTTGTCAATAAAGTAAAGTATTACAAAATACTTTTGACATAATTTTATATGTTATGAAAATTTAATGTAAAGATATAATACGATGATTTCAAATTTTCTCCCTGGCGCATTTTCCATCACATTGATCACAATAATAGTTATATGTTTAAGATAAATTTCTTATTCAGGATTTTCAACGTTGTGCTATATAATAAGCAGCATAAGTGCATACAGCTAACAATTCATATTATGATACTCTGTTTATAATATAACTCGTAATAATAATAATATAATTTATATTTTTGTATAATATTTAGGATTCTGATAATAATATAATAGTAATAGTGTTTAGGAAATTTTAATTAATTAATTATTATTTGTGCTGATTATAATGTGCATCATATATTACGTAATCATATACCCAATAGAATTATTCCCCAAATCAAGTGATTATAAAAAAATATTCTATTTCTAATTTTTAGTTAAAATAAAATTTTATTAATAGAAGTTTGCACTTAATACATTGGTTTATAGTTTTTGTAAATATTTTATTATTATTTCGTAAATCTAAATATGCATGTTAATTTTGTATAATATTAATTATGATTTGAGCATTGCATAAATATAAATTATTTGTAATTATTTGTACATGAAGTATTATGATACCAGAAATAATTAGGCATCAAATGTCGCATTGGATACTAAAATTTGGTTTTTTATGAGCATATCAACATGTCAAACAAATTCATTAAATATATGTTATTTAATGCTTTATATCTTGTAACTTAAAGAACAAAAATTGATAATATTTGGAAATTTAGTATACTTGAATTAATTTTAAAAATATGCTAGGATTATCTTAAAAAATATCTGGGGATACAATTTCTTTTAAATTGTTTATAGAAAAATAAAAGCATATTTTTCCTGATATTAAATATTAAAAAAATATCTAGAATTTATTTTGTCAAAAAGAAAAAGAAAAATTTGTAAAACATTGTAAATAATGTATAGTATACAATGAAAATCTTTGCACACTATTATAATTTCAGTTTATTTACAAAATCAATGATAGTAAACATAAATCAGTATATTATATACATAGTAAAAATAATGTTTATATACAATCCTCTTGATAACTATACAAAAAACATTTTATTAATTTCTGATATCAAATAAACGCATACTTCTGATAAGAGCATCCCATCGTGGACAATTTTAATTTTCAAAGTAAATATGTCCTTTGTGTCAAAATATGTCACATCTTATATAGCTGCAAAAAAATAATATTTTGTGGTTTTTCCTTTGCAATAATTTATAATAATATTTGTTTATCCACTTTCTCTTCTTTATAAAATATTTTATTGTATGCCAGTTTCTTCTATATAGTTATAGGAATTTCATTAAGAAAATATTTTATTGTGGTTTTTCAAGATTTTCATATAGAATGCTTGATAAAATGTTAAGAGGATATTGTATAGAAATATAAAACTTATATAAAATACTTATTTATACATTATACTAAGTAAGAACTAGAGTTATATAATATAATGCGTTTTATTTTATTTTACCTACAAATATTTCTTTACACTCAAGAAAGTTCATAGGTATATAAAGTTAATTTTACTTTATATTCTGTATATTTAATAAGAAACATTTTTTTTTTAAAACGAATATTCTATAAATTTTCAAATTATATCCAATAATAAATGTACTGCAAATATATTTCACTCATATATGTATTGAAGCAATAAGTTTTACTTTCGATAGATATTTTTATCTATTTTATTATGTCAACAATCGGGAATTTTATGGTATTCATTCAAAAACTTAAAATTTATATATAGGTGGTAAACCAATAAAATATTTTAATAAATTATATTGTTACAATCTTGTTGTATATAGGAATATAGGAATTTTTTGTGTCTCGTACACATGATTCTAATAAAATATTCTCAATAAATTTTTCTTTATTAAATATACTATATAGTGTTTTATTATTATTATTATTATAATATGTTCTCTAAGAAAATAAATGTTTCAATATTTTCTCTGTCTTCTATCGATCATTTTGTTAAAAAAGAAATAAAGTATAAATTTATATTAAGAATTTATTTTATACGTATATTTATTTGTGTTAAAAATTTATTTTATTTTATAAGTCTTTTATACCACCTATTTGATATAAAATTAAATATTTTGTTAAATTATTATAAAACAAAATTGACAGTATCGGTAGAGTAATATTTATTGGAATTTCTTATAAAAATATTCAAAGTTCAGGCAAGAAATTAATTTAAATTGTACATTTGATCGAATATTAATGTTGTCCTACGTTTATGTTTATAATTATGTTAGAGTTAACATTTTTAGCTAAAATAATTAAATAAAAACTAATTTAAGTATTAAATGTATATGAAAAAATTTATAAGCATATAAAATTGCTTTTAAAATTGAAATTGTTAATTATTTTAAAAATAAAAATATAAGATAATTTTATTTTTAGATATTATATAAAAATCAAAATATGAAAAAAAACTATTAAAAAATATAAAAATATAATTTATGATCTTCTTTCTCATATACCATTATCAAAAAAAAAAAATAAAGAAAAGAGCAATCATAAATTTTATTTCATAGGTATTTACAGTACATATATATGTACAAACATAAAATATATAAATAATAACTTTTCGTTCAAAAATTACAGACAAAAAAATAAAATGAAATAAAATCAAAAATAATAACATAAAAATAAGTAAAGAAAAAATATTGTCCATAAAAATGTAAAAAGAATTTCAACAATTTAATAATGGGTGCAATATATTTTCAACATTATGACACATAAATAAAATATGATATTTAATAAAAAAAATTTTCGTTGGAAATCACATATATATATATTTATATACTTTTTTTATTATGTAAAATCCTATATTTTTTTGATATTCTGAGAAAAAAAAAATTATTAAAATTCTTTTTTTTAATTTTTTTGAATTCCAGATATAAGAAAATTACATATATGCTAACTTGTTGGTATTCTAAGCTTTCCATTCAAATACGTTTAAATGAATGAAAAGTTGAAAGAGTCGAGGTTGCTTGGAAAAGATTGGATTCTTATTCAACTTTTTATTCCAGTTAGTATCCAGAATATGTAGGTATAGTTTTAATAGAAAAACAATAATAGAAATGAAGAATGTGGAAAAAAGCTATGTTAAAGGAAAATATTTCACAAAAAATTCCCCCTAAAGTAAATAAAACATAATATATAAGAAAATTAAGTAAAATTTTTTTTTTTTTTGTAAATAAAAGTAAATCGGTTTTTATTTATTTTATTACTGTCGGCAATAAGCAATATATGATTTCACTTCATATACAATTTAAATATATTTAAACAAAAAAATTTTGTTTTCGACAAATTGTATTAAAAATTTAAAATAACATAATATTTGTATAATTTAACAATTTCTTTTTTTTTTTATTTTTCGTTTAAAATTAAGTATAATTAGTTTTGAGTTGGAATATTTTGAATATTGTACTATAATATACCTACAATATTTATGAAAATAGCATACAATTTAAGAATAGATTAAAAAAAAAAATTGGTAATTCTCAGTTTTCTATGAATTTATAAATTTTATTTTGTTAAAAATTAAAGCCCTGTGTTTATAGAATTTTTTTTTTCTTGAAATCTGATATATAACTAGTTTCGTAAAATGTCTGCTGTTCATCAATTATGCAGTTTTGATTATTGAATACTACAACATATTTTCTTTTAAAAATTTCAAAATGTTTAAAGCCTTTTATTAAAATTATTTCAAAAAGTTTCGTTATAAAATAAACTTTATCATAAGATTATTGTATCTATTTGCATTAAAAAGTATATAATTTTCGTATTATTTGTGTATTTAATATACATTATGTAGGTCATATTAAATGGCAAGTACTTTTGTTGCTCAATTTTATAAACAAATATAGATTTTATTTGTATCCTTTTTAGTTATTTTTGTTCAATATCTATAATTTATCAAACCCCATGTGCAAGACATAAACAACTACAAAATCATTATTACAAGAATTGTTTTCGTTAGATAAAATTATAGAAATAAAAACAAAAAATTATAATTTTACGCAAATGCTAACCTCTTTTAAAAATACTTTTTTTTTTAAATATGAAAAGCATTATAAAATATCATCTTAAAATTTATCTATTTTTGTAAAATCCTTATAATATTTTTCAAAAATTCCAATATTGAAAATTTAACTTATCAAAACTATACAGAGTGACAATTTAAGTTTTTGAAATAAATTATTAGAGTTAGGTTCCGCAGGATAACAATAAAAAATTATTTATTTGGTCTAACTTATTCAATGAATGAAATTAACGAACCTGGCAACAAGGCATTGCAACAATTTTATCTTGCATAATTTGAAATTAAATGTATTTTCAAGGTTTGAAGGAACAATTCGATATACAATTTTCTAACAATTAGTTTTAACTTTATTCTTGTAAGAAAATGATACCTAATAATTTTATAATTAAAACACCATGTAAAAAAAATTTTTTTTATTATCCTCAGACATTATTTTATTGGCTCATTAATTTAGTTTTATGGCTTAAAATAACATTCGTTATGATTTTAAAATAAACCTTAAATTTATTATTTCAAAAGTAACAAACCGTGTCCCTCTTAAATATATATATACAAATAAAATCACAAAAACGTAATTCGTAAATAATAACTAAATAATAAGAAAAAACAAAATACAAAATTTCCATTTCATTTTATTTTTATTGTGATTCAAAAACAGCAGTTCCAACGACATGAAAAAAACCCAATAAATGCACAAAACTAGATTTTTCTGTCTAAAAACAAGCTTTAAACTTAAAAGTTTGATTTTTTGTACTAGAAAAGCCAGAATAGAGACTAGGTCAGCGATTAGTTTGAAGTAAAGGTTAGTCTTAAGGTTTCAGTGCCAGTACTGAGTTCTTTTGACAGACTATTGACTATGCAAATTATTTACATATATGTCTTGTATGATAAAAAAAAGCATAACAATTCAATTATGCAAATTAATGAAAAAAAAAATGTCAAAAGTCTTAATAAATAAATCAATATTGTATACACACACTCAGATAATCAAAGAAAATTGTTTTCATTTATGTTTTTTTTTTTTTTTTATGGTTGTAATTAAGCTTTCACCTTTGGAAATGAAAATTTTGAACAAAAGAAAAAAAAAATTTTTTTTGGAAACATTTTTTTTCCAATTTTCCGAATTCCTTCTGTTCATTTTCATTGAAAAGAAAATTACGTGAACAAAACAATATTATTATTATTAAAAAGAAAAAAGAAAACATAACAATGAAATCGCTTGTTTTTTATTTTCCCACTTTTTTCGTGAAAAAGCAATTTTTCAAATTTTCAATTTTTATTTTTAACCTTTTCTTGGTATTTTATTTACTTTTTTTTGTTTTTTTTTTTTTGTATAACAATAATCAAACAAGAGAGAAATTAAAAGGAAAAATGTAACAATTAAAGTGATTTACATTTTATTTTCTTGTTATTTGAAATCATAAAATTTTTTTTTTGTTTGTATACATATAATCCGGATTAATTAAAAAATTTTGAGAAGATTTCGTCTGCTGAGAAATGAAACAACGTATGACATTTATACGTCATTATTTGACAATAGCACCATTCGATTCCTCGTACTCGATTTTATAAGTACAACTGTTTTGCAATATTCTTAATGTTGATTAAAATGTGTTTTTTAGATGAAAATTGTACGCTACTTGATATTTTTTCATACGTTTTTTTTAATTTGCAAATCTTTAAATTCAAATTACTCGAAACTATACTTTTCATTATACGTTGTTTCATTTCTGAGCAGGCGATTTTTTGTACGTATAATTGAAAAAGAATTATCTGTATTATATTCTTTTAAAACTTTTAAGTAAATTTTAAAAGTGAAAAGAATTAAAAGAAGGATCATTTAATCTTTTGGAATCTAAATATTGTGGAAAAAGTTTCTAATAATCAAGTTGACAAGTTTTGTATTCAATTGGGACAAATACAGTGTTCTATACAGATCAAACATTGTGTCATTTATGAATTAAAATTTGCATAATAATATTACAAAGTCTTTCTAAACGTATATATTGAATCTTTGGTTGAAGAGTATGAAAAGTTAAATATCTCAACAGTAGTTTTACGAAGTTGATGAGTTTTTATTACCTATACATAAAGACAACAATAATAGAATTTTTTAAACTTGATATTTTCATTTAAAAGTTTTTATTTTTTTTTTGTAATGAAATATAAACAAAATTTTTTTTTATTATATCTGCAGAAGTAATAATTATTTTCCTAAGAATTCAAACAATAAGAAATGAACTGGAAATAAAGTCACTAATAAAATATCCATTCAATGAATTTTTACATTTTTGACATTTTTATGTGAAAATTAAAAGACTAAAGCTTTGTAATATAATTGTATGTGCTAAAAACTCTACATTGTATATATGAATCGAAACTTCCGCTATAAAACGATATTTCTTGTTACTGAAAATTTTTATTTATTAAAATTTGAATAAATATTATATATAAAAAAATTTATAATCTAATGATAATTATCCCGAACATGGATGATTTTCCAATCTGAATATATTCAGGATATTACAGGACTATTGAATTTATAGGAAATACCTGCACGAAAATAGAAAGTTAATCAATATTTTAAAAAACTTTCAAATTCAATTTTTTTTTGTTTTATTAAAAGACAAAATTGATAAATTTTTATTTATTTTAAATTGAAATCGATAAGGCTGTTCTTAAGTTGTGCCTTTTAGACTTTTAGACGGACATTAAATGAAAAAATTCAGATTTGCCATAAGCAACATTATTTCGTTTTTTAATGGAGGTGCAGATATTGTTGTATGAAAAAACTGAAAAATCCTGAATGTAATTTTTCTGTGTTCTTTTTTGGTTTTCCTTTCTATACAAAATTTATATAAAATTAGTATAATAATTTTTTCCTATATAGAATCACATTAAAAGTTCAAAGGAATATTACTTTTTATTGGATTTTATAAATAAAACAAATTTTTATTAACATTTTGATAAGGATTTTTTTTTTCTGTAAAGTTTATAAAGACGTATGAAACGTATTATTATGTGGATTAAGAATTGCGCCAAAATATATAGTAACCTTTATATGTTAATTTCGGATTCGTTATTTAGTGAAAATTTTAATCAAATTTTAGAAATTAAATTTGTTATTCTTGTATAGCTACACACAGAGAAATTTGTGTAATGAAATCGATTATTGGTTGAAATGAAATTTATTAACTGTAATGAAATTCAAAATTAATCGTTTTCATTACAATCGTGGTGAATTTTTTTTTTTTTAATGAAAATTATTACTTTGTAATTATTTTCACAGGTATTTAATGAAAAAAGAACTTAATTGATTTCACAACAATCTAATGAAATTTTTCATTACATATAAGAAATTATTTTCACTACAAATTTGTAATGAATTTTATTAAAATTAAAGTTAAGAAGAAATTAAATTCTAACTTTTGAAAATGAAACAAAAAGGTTTAAAACAAATAAATAAATAATTGTTTTGAAAAAAATAGGTTCTCTTCGGGATTCGAACCTACGTCCTTGGCATTGCGTATACTTAATTTATATTTTCTATTTAACATATTTTTTAAATTTCGATACCGTAGCTAAGTGGTAGTGTTGGCGGATTGCAATGCTAAGGACACATGTTCGAATCCCGAAGAAGGCATAAGAAATAAAATTTAGAATTTAATAAAATCTATAAAAAAAAAATGTCTAATAAATAAATAAAAATATTAAAACTAAATAAAAAAAATTGAATATTATTTTCTTATGTAGATTAGTGTAAGGTTTTTTTTATAATATCTACGGTTATATAATGAATTTCATTACAGTGTAATGAATTTCACTACAGTATGATGAAATTCTTTAAAGCTATGTGATGAATTTCATTACAGTGTAATGATACTCAAAAAATTGTTTCATTGCAATGAAATAAAATTCATTGTAGTGTAATTATTTCTTTTAATTACATGCAATGAAATTCATTACAGTTTCACAACACTGTTTAATTAACCGAAAACGAATTACAAAATTAATGAATTTCATTGCAATTTTAATCGCTTTCATTATAAATTTCTCTGTGTGTAGCTGATAATGAAAAGTATATTTTTTACAATTATGATTTTATAGTTAATTAATTCAAAGTGTACTAAGCCGTTTTGACTAGAATTATATTTGAAGGATACTTACATAGGTGTTCGATTACACATTATATACCCGTGTGATGCTTTTTCCTAGACATTAACAGAACTAAATATAGTTAACATTTTACAAGTAATCTAAAATTTTGTCTTAAATTATTATATACAACTATTCCAGTAACTGTGTTTTGAAAAAACTTTTCTAAATTAAGTTCAATAAAATCATGAAAAACACCTTAATACAATTACATTTCAATTTTTTTCTTTGCCAGTTTATAAATATAATTTTCATTAGAAAAGTTTTTTAAATCATTTAAAAGATTGTAAAATTCCAATTGAAAATAATATGAAAAACTTTTTTTTTTTTTAATATCAATATCAAGCTAAATATCCAAAAAAACAAAGAAAGTTTTAAATTGAAAACTTATAATTTGAAAATCTTACACAAATAAAAAAGAGTTTTATATTTCTATTAATTTTTTTCTTTCTTGTAAATATAATTAAAAAAAAATAAAAAGCGGCAAGTACTAATTTTCTATATATACAACCTTTTGAACTTTTAAGAATTTTCTATTTTCTTTCTAAGATACAAAATAAAGTTTATTGAGAAAATAAAAATATAATACAGGTTATCAATTTTCATGTAGGTTGCTTGAGAGCAAAATGAAAATTTAAATTGAAATCTGAATATTAGAATATTTAAAGGTACAAACTGAAAATGATATAATTGTATTTAATTTTACCACAAATTGATACTTTTTATTGGGGAAATCTTATAAAAGTTTAATCAAAAACATTTCAAGTTACTCACAAATATGTACCATGTTTTATATACAATGTTTAAACACACAGCTTGGTGAAATATATACATTCAAAACGATGAAAGAATAATTTTTAATATTTTACTTTAATATTTAATATGACATTTTGATTTAATCAATCAAATTCTTAATATTTATTTTATATATATGTTTTATGATATACTTTAAAAAAGAAAAATATAATATCTATTGTTGAAAGCATAATGCCGTTCTAATACTGCAGTAATAAAATTGTTGAACATTCCATACAAAACTATATAACGATTAAAAAGAAACAAAATCACACTATAAACTTGGAGCTTCCACGAAACCATGTTGCGAGAAATCAAAATCGCAAATTTATGGACACCTCGATTTTGCGGTGTGCCTATTATCTATTTGAAGTTTCAGGTTTGTCTAGCATTTATTTTATTATAAATATAGCCACTAAAGCCGCATTAAATTCATACAAAAGTAGTAAGAATTGTTGGTTTGAATTTAATAATAAAAAAAATTATTATTTGAATAATTTCTGAAATATTATCATTTTATTTTTATTTTTTTCCTTCTTGAAAATTTCAATTTAATTTGAAAAATAAAACAAAATTTTAAGATTTTTGCTTAATAAAAACTTTACGAAAACTCTTACAATGAATAACGTGTGTACATTGTGTACAACCTTAATTTGTTTAACAAAAATAAAAATAAAAATAAAAGTCATACACAAATCAAAATGAATGTTTTTTTGAAAAGCGCAAAACCTTGAGTGTTTTAATAATAATTATTATTTTTGAAAGCAGCGCTGTTAAAATATTATAATTTTATTTCTTTTTCTTTTTCTAAATCTGTCAAGTGGTTTGTATATATCTGCCTACAATTATATGTATGAAACAAGTTTCTTATGGTGTTTTTAATTTTGTTTGCTTAATTAGATACCATCATCATTTTGAAAGGATTTTTAATTTTTTTTTTTTATTATTTAAATGAAAAATATGATCATTTTATTAATATTTTTAATTTTTAATAAAATGAATGGATTAAATATAATATTATTTTACATTATACAATATTAATATCCTTAAGGTTAAATTAAAATCTAAATGTACACAATTTTCTGGTATTTAATTACATTTTATAATAATAATACCTTTGAGGGTAAACAAATACATACAATTTGCACTTGACATTGAAAGTTATAAAAATGTTTTACTTAATAAAAAAGAAAATTTTTATATATATAAGAGTTTTATTAAAGCTTTTATATAAAAAAAAAAAAAAAACTTAAATTAAAACTTTTTCATTGAGTTTTTATTTGCAAAAGAGTAAAAATTTTTATTTTTTAATTCAAATTAGTAAAAATGTCACAACTAGTTTTATTCTATGTATACTACATATAATAATTATATTCTGATGTTCATTTTTCGTAATTCAGTTCATTCATAAATTATGTTATCGTTTAGTTTAATGTTGTTAGATAATATTTCTAAATGCAGAAAATAATTTCATTCAAAAACCTTGACTTGTCCAAAATTCTTGTGAATTTTGATAATCTTAAAATTTCAAATTATTATATATTATATATTAATATATAATACAATTTTCATTTAATAACATAATATACAAAATCAATTGTGAATAAACATAAAATATCTAATTTAATTTTTACGTTTCTAATTTACAAAATTCTTAGTACTTATTTTATTTTTTTTTTATTTTTTATTCTTTTATTCCGACAAAATAATATTTTTCGCGATTATTATGCAATTAAGTTCAGAAAAGTAAAATGAAAAAAAATATATAAAAAAAAAATTACATAAATATGTAATTTTATAAGTTTCATTATGCAAATTATATCACGAATATATACAAATTATATATAAGTGAAAAAAGGCAAAAAATTAATTTCCCCAAGGATTGTCCAGAAAAAAAAATTTTTTTTTTTATATTTTGCAAAAAAAAGAAAGAAAAACTCTTAATTAAAACGTACAAGGGTTCATTTTCAGCAAAAAAAAACAGAATAATTTACTAACTATATATTGGGGAATAGTAAAAAAAAAAAATTGTAAAAAAATAATATTTATAATTAGTAGTAAGTCTTCTTTCAAGGTAATTCAATTTTAATTGTGAAAACATTAATTATTGTTAATCAATAATTTTTTTCAATAAATGCCTTGATTCTTGTTTTTAACTCCCTTTCGAGGCAGCTAGAATCGAACAAGATAGTCAGTATGTTGGGCAGTTGAGAATAATATACGAGTGAAAAATCATTGACATATTCCGTCAGATATTAATTAATGTAGAATTTCAACTTTTCTTGAAGGAATTAATTCAATTTATTTGATGTGGCAAAAGCAAATAAGTAGTATAGTAGAATTACTCTGCAGTATCTCTATTCAAAATATATATTTTTATTCAACAAATTGGTTTTATGGTTTTAATTTTTACCTTGAAAAAACATAATACAAAATATCATGTAAAAATTTAATGAAAATCCTTTTAATTCATTATTCGTATTTCGTATTATAAGAATAAATATAAAAAAAAAAAACATGAAATTAAGTATTATTGATAATATATATATTTTTCATATCTTCTATATTCAGATATTCTATTTTTTATTGTAATTCAATAATCATAATTTAAGATTTATAGTGGGTCTGTTAATATTATATATTGAAAGTTTGGATTAACTGGACCCTAAAATATATATTTTTTTATTAATCACACTGGACTGAACAATTTTGCCAAATTCACAAATTAATCATTCATACAAATAGTATATATATTAATATGTGCCTATAATGTGAACATTGTATATATTTATGTATTTATGTACTTAAAAATATGGTTTAAGTATCTACCTATATACCTATTTTGCATAATCCTAAATATGTTTTTTTTTCTTTGGTCAATCAATTTTATAAACATAAAAAAATTAAATAATAATTTTTGATTTTTTATACACAGAAAATTATTGAAATGTGGGTAAAAATGTAAATTTTGAATTATCATACAAAATTGTTGAGAATATATTTTTTTTTTAATTTTATTCCCATTGTAAAGTTAGCTTTAAATTACTTTTACGTGCCTCATTTGAGTCTAACAAAATCTAGAGCATACTTTACAAAGATTTAATATATCGACGGGTCCGAAGAGTACTATGGTAACTTGAGATACGATAGTAACCGACTTATACCAAAAATAATTCTCCACACTCGTATCTATGATATTGAGTCATACTGACATTCCTAAAGGAAATAAAACTCATTCAAAATAATAAAAACATTTTTATCGTAAGCAAAATTTACGTATGAGCTGAATTGTATATTCACATACAAGCGCACTTTTCGTCAGTCAGAAATTGTAAATGAAAATACGATCAGTAAAAAATAAAAAAAAAAAAATCTTATCATGAGATACAATTAATGCATTCTAGAACTTGTCGTTCTTACAATCTTAAACTTCCGTTACCACCAACTTGCGATAATGGCACGAAATTTAGTGCTATCGTATTTGAAAATGCGATTTTATTGTGCTTTGTTTTGTTAAACCTAAGTAAAGATACGATATGAACCGTACTTAAAAACACGACTCGCAATTCAACTTACGATATTAAACGACAGAAAAAAATTGTCTTTTTTTTGTTTGCGATATTTTCCCCTTTAAAATTTTGAGTGTAAATAAACATACGATGCATAATTAACGGTTTCTTGAGAAATAAAAAAGACGTTTTATAATTTTTAGTTCTTACAGTAATTACGATAATTATAAAAAAACAATTCTGGATTAAAACAATTCTCAATAAATTAAAAGAAACGAATATAATAACAACAGATCTTAGAGGTATTTTACCTGGAAAAAATTGTATTGCAGAAGAAATTAAAGAGAACGTCCGTAATCATATAAACTCTTTTCCAAGAATAGAATCTCATTATTGTCGAAAAGAAACACGCCGCGAATATTTTGAAAGTGGGCTTAACATATCCAAATTGTACCGTATATTTAAAGATTACATGAAGGAAAAAAACATTAAAGAACTGGCAACCAAAAGACAATACAGCGAGATATTCAATCAAGAATTTAACATTGGATTTTTTTCACCAAAAAAGGATCAATGTGATAAATGCCAAGAGTACATCCTTGCGTCTCCTGAAGAAAAGTTAAAAATTCAAAAAACTTGTGAGATTCATATGGAAAACAAAGAGAGTGCCAGAAAAAAGAAACATTTTCAAAAGGATGCGTCCATTAATAATCCGGATAAAATTGCTTGTTTTTGTTTTGATATGCAAGAAGTTCTAATTACTCCTTACAGCGAAGTAGGAATTTTCTACTACAAGCGTAAATTAAGCACATATAACTTTAGTGCCTTTGACCTTGGCAAAAGACAAGGTTTCTGTTACGTCTGGAACGAAACGATTGCAAAGCGAGGCTCTAATGAAATATCCAGTTGCCTTTATAATTTGATAAATAAAAAGATGCTGGAAGGAATAAGAGAATTTTATATGTGGGCTGACAATTGTTTTGGTCAGAATAAAAACAGGATTGATTTTGCTACATTAATGTATCCTTCTTCAACACATAATATATCTATTACTTTAAGCTTTTTGGAACCTGGCCACACTCAAAATGAAAATGACAGCGTTCATGCTGCCATCGAAAGGCAATCAAAAGGTAAGACCATTTATACACCTGAACAGTGGTACTTCTTAATTAGAAATGCTAAACAAGAAGGTTGCAAATACGAAGAAAAAGAAATTACTAAAGATGAATTTTTAAACCTAAAGGAACTCTTAAATATTGGAAATTGGAATTCCAATTTGAATTTAAAATGGAATAAAATTAGAGAAATTTATGTTGACAAAAACAATCCATTTATATTAAATGTCAAATTCGATTTTTCAAATGGTGTGGCAGAACAATATCGAATGATGGAAAATAATGCAAAGTTCCCAAAAATTTTACCATCCTTTTCGCAGAGTTTGCCTATAGCTGAAAATAAATACAAAGACCTAATATCACTTTGCAAATCAGGTTGTATTCCAAAAACATATCACGGTTTTTTCGAGAACTTGAAACATTGTTCCAACTCAAACTCCATCAATGATGATGATTCGGTTGAAAACATTGAATGTAAAAATAAAAAACAAAAACATAATGAAAAAACAGCTAGCAAGCCAATGAAAACGCGAAAATCAACATCTAAAGCTAAAGTATCTAGCAGTAAAATTTAACTTTTAGTTATTTTTGTTTACAAATTAAAAATCTAATAATGTTACTGTAATGATACCTTTCTAATAATTATATCTGAACTCGATCTATGTAGGAAAAACAATAAAATCTATACTTTTGTTACATCCTTAAAAAACTACTTCATTTTTAAATAAAATTATAATTCATTTTTTCTAATTAAAAAGAGGTTTTTTATTTATTTTAGTCTTAGGAAAAAATTCAAAAATATTAATGATAAGATCGTAAGTATAACCAATAATAGGAAATTTCCAAACGGAAAACATTGTATTTTTATTCACGAGAAAATTACTTAATCAGTTTTAATCGTAAGTTAAATTACAAATGTTATTCAAAGGCCGCATGCATCGTATCTTTTTTTAATATAAGTGTTTAAAAATTTGCAATGATCGTATATCCATTTAGACAATGTTTGTAAACTAAGCGATCATCGTAAAAACTAAAAATCTAAAAATTTGATGGAAATTTTCAAATTTTCCAATAAATTTTAATTGTTAAAAATAAAATATAATTTTTTTCATAGAATCATGTAAAAAAAATGAGGACTCTTAAACAAAAATTTTAAAACAAACAGTTTTTTGCTTCCTGTGAAAACCAGTGATTTTGAGATACGATAGTACTCTTCGGACCCGTCGATATATATATAGAAAAATATATTATTTTCTTGTTCAATGAAACAGTCAAAATCAAAATGGAAAATTGAATTTAATGATACATAAAATTAAAATAAATTTGTTAGAAAATAAAAAAAATAAATTTATTATGAAAAAAAATGTACAAATTATGATGCAAAAATTTAATGTGTGTATTGAATAGAAAATTAGAAGAAAAATTTTGTTGTTTACTATTTTTGGTTTAAATTTTCCTGATTATAATATAAATAGAGTTTATTTATGCTTAAAAATATACAATTTAAAGTTCAACAACTATTATTCTTTTGTTTATTATTATGCTCTATTTTATGTATTCGTCCTTATGCCTACGTGTTTGAGAAGTTACAGGAGTTTTATTTTTGATTTACTAATTTCTAAAGTCTATCTGAAGCTCCATATTTTGTACATAAGATGCGTTCCGTCTTATTTTTATAATTTGTTTCTATTTTATTTCAAAATTCTAGATATTTTTTTTGTAATGTAAGATACAGAAGAGACTATACAATAATAATAATAAAAAAGGTAAATTAAAATTGTTCACGTTCCAAATAAATAGATTCACGAAAATATTTTTAGGTAAATCACGTTTTATTACTTTTTTAACGATTTTTATATTATATTGGAAAAGTACATTATTATACGTACAAATATTTTTCTTATAATCATGAATATTGCCGGTTAAAAAATATGTATATACATAGTATATACCTATAGTATATATTTTTGACAATATATTTTTTCCCCTAAATTATTCTAATTCTACTAACATAACATACTTGTGGAAAAAAATAAAGTTTTCAACCAAAAACTTTATATTTCATTAGATTTAATATGTAGTCTTTAATGTGTACTCTGATGTATATAAGTTTTCAAATGCCCAATTGATAAAATATTATTAAAAACACTTTTACCTCTCGTATAAATCTGTTGGGAATATTTTACTTCATTTTGGATAAATTTTTAACTCAAATATTATTAACACTTCATTAAATATGGGTTTTTGAAAATTGAAACAAAATAAATAATTTTAAATTTAATTTTCAATTCTATCAAATTGGCAGAAAAATAGTATTTAAATTTTAATCTTTTATATTGAATTTAAAAAACAAATAGTAGTAGTAATATAAATTACTGACTTGGAGATAAATTAATTCAAGGTTCAAGGTTCTGATTTATTTGAAATCAATTAATAATATAATATAATATATTATAGATATTGCAAATATATTCTTATAATTTTTCTGAACTTCCCAATAATCATCAATTCTATGTAAAAAACTTAAATTTAACTACTACTCCTTTGGGTATCAAAATTTACTCAAATTAGCTTTCGTTTATTATGACAAAACAATATGTTTCTAAACAATAAAAATTGTTACTCTTTGGAATTTTCTTAATCTGAATAACAATAATAATAATAGTATAAAATAAAATGACAATATTATTAGTACTATATATATTTTGGAGAGATTTTTATTTTGTTATCTATGGAACACAATCAATTTAATGGGTGCCAAGCTGACTAAAATATTATCTCTAAATGGTTACTACTATTTTTTTTTTTTTTTTATAACAATAATATGAAAACTTAACAAAAGGATCTTTTCTAAATATATATAAAGAAAATGAAATTATCTTGTTTTCTTGCTGAAAAAAATATATATGATATATATATACTTTCATTAAATTACTTAAAATGATAACAAAAAGGATTTTAAAGTAAAAGGACCTTGATTATTAGAATAGAAAAGAAAAAAAAAACGTATCATAAATAAATTACGTTTATTTTATTTTACATTATTTATAAAAAATGTGTTACTGAGAAACCTTAAAATTGGCCAATAAAAGGATATTTTAAACTGGACATATGCGTAGACAGAAATATCGATTTGCTAGTAGAGAAACTGATAAAAATCTCAAAAAATTCAAATTACAATCATACTATATAGAAGTTGAAAAAGCTTAGCATTTAGTCTTTAATTTCATTTTATCCTTATACTTTAACCAAATCTGAATTAAAAGTTTTTTTTTCTTCTTTCATTAAAAGTTTAGCTATTATAAGTTTAAAATGGTTTTGCTGTAAGATATAATATTCTCGTCTACGTTTTAATGAAATGAAGAAATATGAAAATATTATTATTAAAAGTACTTAAAAAGAATAACATAAAAAGAAAGAATAATTAGGTGTCAGGTGAGTAAATAATAATGTTCACAACCTCATCTAAATTATCGTGATTCATCAAAAAATTTGATAATGAAATATTCTAACGCTTATACAATTTCTCTGTAGATATACTGTCATTGCGAATTTGTGTTTTTTGAACTGAATGATGAAATTATAATATTGATTTTAGTATAACTATAGCAAATAAATTATGAACAAATCTTATATTCTTATATAGGAAAAGAGGTTAAACCAAATATGTATATATCTTAGTAATTCATTAACTAACTTTATTTAAGTTCGCAGACCAAAAAAAATAAAAAATTTTATTTATAAATTCAAACTTTTAATAGAATAAAATTTAATTTTTGTGAACAGCTTATGTATTCATCTATATGAACAACAAACTCACAACAAATAAAAACAAAAACCGAATGAGACCATAAAAAGTACTCAAGCCTTAAATTAAAATAATTTTTATGTAAGGACCTTTAATACCTTTATTATCTTTTTTTTTTGCTGTTGTTTAAATTTAAGCTTGATGTAAACCTGTCATAAAAAAAGTAAATTATGAGAAAAATATGCTTTTTAAGCTTATTATAAAAATTAATATTTTTTTTTTTCTCTTTTTACGAATTTTAAGTAATAAATTTCGTTATGTTCTAATAATGTTTCGTTGTTCCATAAAGCAAAAAAAAAGAAAAACTTAATATTTTTTTTATTGTACGCTTTGTTTATCTGACTAAGCAAAAAAAAAAAGAAGAAAATTAATACATAGATTACCCCAATTTATACATACCTATATATAAGAATTTTATAAATAGATCTTTAAAATACCTCACAGAATTAAATGGGAGACTTTATTAAAGAAAATTATTAAAAATAATAATAATAATAATGGGGATAACAATTTTTTTTATTTAAAAAGATTTTTCAAATAAAGTAATATAGATTAGGCAATGTAGTAAAAACAAGTAATTAATATTTAGTATTCATTTTGAATTTAAACAATTGATATTAAAGTTTGATTTTTCTATTGTTTGACTGAACCACCTATATTAAGAAAACCCACCTATATTAGGAGAACTTTGGATACTGTACTTGAGATACTATATATAATATACATATATCTTACTTCCCTCGACCAAATATCATGAAAAAACAGCTTAAAATCTTCTACGGAAAATAAGCTTTCTAATTGTTTTGTTCAAATTGGTTCATTGATTTTGAGATTAATAAGTTACATACATCAAAAGTTATTTCATTTGTATATAATAGATAGATGAAGAACATTATTTAATTTTTAATCTTTCATTTAGTTTCAAATGGAAGAAATTCACGAAAACCTGACCATCACCAATAATAGTGTCTCAATATAATACTTAATATATTTAACTTTTAAAATTAAGGAATTTAAATTTCAATAAAAATCCTATACTTATAATTAAACTAAAATCAAAAAAAAATAAAATAAAAGTCAATGTACCTTTTATTCAACACTTTATTGGAATAGGTATATAGTTCTTGTAACGAATTAAATGTTTTAATTTCCTATATAACAACTCTACTATGCATATATTGTTTACGTTTTATGAAAATAATAATAATAATAATAATAATATTAAAATACTATGTATATAACAAATACGTAAATTACATTTTAGTATTATACTACACCATATACTCTCTTAACCTAAAAATGAAAATTTATTATAATAGAAATAATAGGGAAAAAAAATATAGGATTTATTTGTATTATAAAAGTGATGAATACCTACAAAGATGATTGATTTTATTTCAATCATTTAAAAAAAATAATAAAAATAAAAAAAAAAATTCTGACATAATTTATTCTTTGAGAGCAACTTTTATTTATTTTCTTCTTTTTTTTTTTTTTTCATTCCAATTAATAGAAAATTAATTTTTTCAAATGACGGAAATTTGATGTCAACATGCTATCAAGAATTTTATTTTTTATTCTGAAAAAAAAAAAAAAAATTACACTCCATAAATCGTTAAGTTAATATGAAAAATTAATTCTCTATTTATTCAAAAAAAATTCCGGTGTGTTAATTTATTATATCTATTCGTAGTTTGCATATATATAGTTCATAGTTATACTATAATACAATGGAAAATGTACAATGTAAAATGTATGCTAAAATAATTTTTTAAAACATTATAAATGATTATAACGTTTAAATATGATATTAAGTATGTTTAAATGTGAAAATTTATACACACAAATCGATTTTTACGCTTTTAAAACATGTAGAATAACCTAACAAAGAATTTATGGTAGAAATTTCAAATCAAGTATAGAATAAGGGACTGAAATAATTACCAAAATATCAATGCTAAAGTAATTTATAAATTATATAAAAAGTTTTTCCAATTTTATCCAAATTATATAATTTTATAAACAATGCACATTATATGTTGTATCTTTTTTTTTTTTTATTTTAGCCCGAAACCCGTTTTTTTTTTTTAACATAATCTGCGTCTGTATAATGCAGACATAATATATTATTATTATAAACTGAAAGATACTGTCTGTCAATATCAAAATATGTTTGAATTAAAAAAAATAACAATAATTTTTAATTTTGATTTATAAAAACATTACGATCAATTTATTTTTATAATAATAAAAAATAAAAGCCAGAATATTCTACAAAGTAGAACAATACTTTATAATTGAAAATCGATTGAAATATTGAAGTTTTTTTTTTACGGCATCAAAGTATAAAACATGTATATACTAGTATCTATAAGATAAAATGGAAAAAAATAAAAACTTTTTATTTATAATTTTTTATTTTAAATTGTAGAATTTTTTTTTTTTTTTTTGCTATTTAATACAGCAGGAAAATAATTTCCCGGCAACTACTACCTAATTAGCAAAACAACTAGAAAAAAAAAAAAAATCTCATCATGATAATTATTTTATTCTTTTTGCATAGACTTTTTTTTTTCCAATTTTTTTATAATATAAATGATGAGAATGAAAAACACGTTTAACGAAACGAAGTAAAAAAAAAACTATCAAAACATAATTTTTTATTTTTTTTGCATCATTTCATTTTGTTTTCATGATTTTAAAAAATTATTGTAATACTATGTATTGTAATTATTAAAAAACTTTATGTTCAAGAACTAATAATTATTATTGAAAAACACTATATATATTGTTCTGTCATATATTTGATGAATCAATATGTTATCCAACCTAATAAAGTTATGCGTTAGACTTTGTCTTAGTTAGATTAGTTTCATAATTTACAAAACTATTATAATGTTGCTAAAAATGAGAAGAAATGATGGCATCTCTTCTTTATATCTTACCAATAGATTTGTAGAACATTATTTTCATAATTCTATGACCATAATATTAGAATTATCATTTAAAATAATTTGATATAAGAAATACATAATAAAAAATACATTCTTCAATAATTTCAAGACAAATTGGAAGATATTTCTACTATGAAAAAAACAAAAACAAATTTTTTTATATATTATTTTCATAATGGTTTTCCTAATTTGTAGCCATCTGTAATTTTTTTGGAGATGTTAAGCAATTTGTTACAGAACATTAGGCCGATTTTATAATTTTTGTTTAACATTCAAATAGTGCTCTTATGAACAAGAAAATAATAATAATAATAATAACGTTGATGCAAATTTAATGCAAATATTTAGTTTTTTTTTTTTTTTGTTACTGACTAAACCTAAGCATTTCAAACTATAAGGAAATCTTTTTTTATATAATCTAAAAAAAAAAATTGAAAAAAGAAAAATTTTAAACAACCTTATCTTATGCAAAAAAAAAAAAAAAAACAATTTAATGCTTCCAAATTTTGTATGTAAAGAAGGCAAAAAAATATATATAATGACGTTATTTTGCATAATTTGAAACTTTTTAGTTTAGATACATAACAAAAAAAAATAATAATGAAAAAAAAAGTACCTACTCTTCAGAGACACTGCAACTTTAATTTTCTTTCGGGTCATTGAAAAAAAAAAAAATTAATTTACAAGTCAAAACCTTAAATTACATTCTCTGTGTACTACGTGCCATTCTTTAAACAAAAAATAAAATCATGTTTTCCACTGCTTCAAAATACACAAAACCAGATAATATGATAGTTTTCTCTATATAATTACTTATAATTTTAATTTTTCAACTATTTAGTTTCATAATAACAAGAATATAGGTTACAAGAATATCTATAACGATGCAAAATTAAAGTTTGACTTTTACTTGACATTTTCCAGGATTGTGATGTTTTTAATTTGTTTATTTTTTCTTATCCTTTCACAAACTTTTCTTAAATTTTAATTTTGCTTAATAACAAAACAAAAAAAAAAGATAAAATTATCTTCATCTGCTTCACTATAAACTTCTGAACTTAGTGGTTATAAATTCTTTTTTTTTTTGTAATTAATTATGCAATTCTGGATTTTGAAATTATAATGACAATATACAAGTTTGAAGTTAAAAATATTTTAAACTAAAAATTAATCTGAAATCTAACAAATAAAGGGCATAAATCTTTCTTTGTAGGTGATACTCTTGTCTGTGGGATCTCAAAATTGTCAAAAACAAAAAAAAATCCAATTTAAATTAGGAAAAAATATTAATGACTATAAGCTTTAGAAAAAAAAATAAATTTTGCATATCATAATTTTAGATTGGATAAAAAGAAAAATAATTATTTATTTCAGCTCTTCTCTAAAAAATAATATTAAATATAAATAACTTTGTTAACCAAAATAAGAAACCAAAATAAAAAAAAAAACATTTTTTATTTGCAGGTATTTTTTTTTTTTTAATAAAATTTGTCAAGATTTAAAAGTTATTAAATTAAAAAAAAAAAATAATAAAATCATTTTTGTCCTTCATTTTCATTGCTTGTGCATAACGCTCAAAGGAAATAATTGCGGGAAAAAAAAATTTTTTTTTTCTTTATACAAAATTACATTTTCACGAAATTGAAATCAAATTAAAAAAATTTTGCGAAAGTCTAGACTAAATTAAAAAAAAATAAATAAAATTATTAAATTTTTTATTTCGTATTATTTTTATTTTAACCTGTTTTTGTTTCTCAGAAAAACTGGACGTTTGATGAACCACGAAAATTTTTTATTTTTGTCTAAAATTAATGAATTTATCTAATGAGGTAGAATTAAAAGGCCAAATAATTGTATATCTTTTTTTTTCTAAAGTTTATAAAAGTACCAATAAATTCATAATTTAGAATTCCCAAGAGTTCGGTTCAAACAGAAATTATCTTTCATAGAAATTTTTAATTCCGTACCACGTGAAGATTTGTGAAACAATTTTAAATATAAAGAAAAGTAGCAGAATGGTAAATACTTATATATTTTTTCAAATTTCAGCATATTTATTATTTCTCTAAAAAAAAATGACATTTTGCCTTTAACTAAATTCATCATAATCTTAATAATAATCTTATTTTATATATTTTATATACTATATAATATACAAGTAAATACTTTCCGGAAATGAAATGTATTACTTACTTTTTATATAATATTTTGATAGAGATAAACGAAAAAAAAAGAATAAAAATAAATAAATTTCTTTTAGGCCAAAAAAAGCTTTTTATGCTGTATTTTGATTAAAGAAAAAAGTATTTATACATGTGTATATACATACATATTTCTTCCTTTTTTAATTTTTTGATTGATATGCAAAGTTCTTTTGAAAATTTTATTCCTAATATGAACGTGCTTTAAATAAAAAATATGATCTTAAATATTTTTAACTCTTACAAATAATTTAAATATAATTTAAATTTTCTTCGCATAATAATATGTTTTTTTTTTTTTTTTTTTGAAAATATTTAAAAAGTTTTGAAACCCTTTTTTTTTATACCAGTAAATTCGAATATCCAAAAATTTACTAAATTTATTTTGTTGTTGGACTTACGAGGCAATTTAGAATTTAATTATATATGCTCTCATGTTGATACGGTTATTTATGTATATAGCTTGTACTATTTCTTAAATGTTTAATTTATTCTCATTTATCCTAATTTATCCTTTAAATATTGCTGTAAATATATATTTTTTATAAATTACTTTAAACAGCTCTGATAAATTTCTGAAACTGTAACTATAGTTACACAATATGCATATGTTCAAGGCAGGTTCTTGTGTGGTAACATTTTTAAGTCATTTCAGAGAATTAAAAGTTAAAGTTGTTGAATCCAATGTTATAAGAAATTAATTTGAAAATTTATGTGATTATTTAAAGATTATATGTGATTTTTCCGAATAAAATGTTAATATTTTTTATTAATGAAACATAAAAAAAAAAAAATTTTGTTTACTTTATTATATTAATCAAATATCTGTAGAATTATATGATCATGCATATTTTTATTTTATTTTTTAACAATTAAATCCTTAAGTTTTTTGTGTAATTATTTATTGTTTTTGTTTTATTATTCTTCGTGATTCTGCCTTTATATTTTTTTTTTTTTTTTTGAATAAATATAAAATTATTTTTAATATATTCAAAAATCCTTATGTTATATGCTCATTTAATAAAGGATTAATTATTTTCATTTTGAAAACTTGTTTAAATAAACATAAAGTAAAAGTCAAATAATATTAATATTTTTTTTTTTTGAATGTTTGTAATTCGAAATTAATTTTGATTATACGTAAAATATTAATTTAAAATGAAATTAAAATAAAGTGAAAATATTCTTTTTTTTTTAGATAAAAGAATTCACAGATCAGGGGAAAGAATATTAAATTTTTGCTTTTATTACAAAGAAAATAATAGAATAAAAAAGAGCGCTTGAGAAACAAAAATTTCTAAAGACTTAGTATGTTTTTCTTAAGTACGTAGTTATTTAAGAAAATATATTTTCATAATTTTTTTTTTTGTGGGGAAGGAAATTTGTTAGACAGTGAGCCTATTATATTAACATAAACACTTATAAATCTACTCAGTTTTTTCTGGCAAGCATATTCATTAATATTTAATTTTTTTGAAATTTTTCTTTTAAATATTATTTATCATAATTAATACATTTAATTTATTGTAATTTATGCACAGTGCATAACTGGCCATTAATAGGTGATTAAATTAATTACCTACATTACATCACCATAATAAAAGTAGCTTTACAGAAAAATTCCTCAATATCTGTAATTAATATATTATCATCATTATGCCTTATTTAATTTTATGTGAACGAATTTTTACTAAAAAAAATAGTGTTAATAGAATAATGTTTTAAATGTTTATAGTGTTTATAGAATAATACTATAATACTCGAACTTCTTCAAAATTTGGTTTCTTTCGATGTTTGTTTATATTTGATGGTTAAAACTGCTCTGTTAGTGATAAATGTATCAGATCTCTAAGTGATTCATCATTTTGTACGAATAGAGAACAGAAAAAATCTATAAAATCAGTTAACATCAAGAGAACTTTTTTAGATCATATATGAAAAATATAGTGCATATACATATTTCTAAATATGTACGTACATGTTAAGTATACGAATATTATGTGTTACAAATACAGAATATATATTTTTTTATGTACACGGCATTTGTGAAACATATTTGTATAGAAAATTGAATAAAAATTTAATGTTCGCAAACGAATCGTTAACATTAATAATTTTTTCTTGTATTTTTAATAAGCCAAGAAAAATAACTTTTCAAAATTAAGGGTTTCCCTTTTTTTTCCATGAAAATTATTTTTACGTTTATACATATTTAGCCTCGATTCATATCCCGGAAAATTATTTTTGTTAAAACGGAAAATATTTTCTTAATGGAAAATATTTTTTCATAATTTAATTTCCTTTTTTCATTATATAATTTAATTATAACAAGGAAAAACTACTTTTGTTATTTTTTTTTTTTTATTTTATTCTAATACGAAAAATATTTTTTTTGAAATATAGGTACAACATAATAACAGCTTTTCATTTCAGTTTTTACTAGTGATTATAAAATATTTATAAATAATATAAAAAATTTTATATGATATATACTTTGTACGATTTCATTCTATTTTATTTTTCTCTTTTTTAAATAAACTTATAATATCATAATATTTAATATTGTTAGAGTCTAGTCTAGTTCTTAGTAAAGCATAAATAAAATATTAAATGTATGTTTGTTTTATTATTATTTATTTATTTATGTTACTTATATGTTACTTATATGTTTTTACAAAGCAGAATTGTTCTAATGTGGTTGAACTTTATTTTATTCATATAATATGTATAATATTTTTATTATATAGTACTAAATTAAATTATTCATTATAGTGTTTAAAGATATTATTGATGTTACAGTACGTCATGTTCCATTGGAAGATAAATTGTTAGTGTGAGTTAAAGAATTTGTTGAATTTTTAGACAGTTTTCATTAAGTACGTCTCTTCGTTCGCCCGTCTGTCCTTCCACCACTAAAAGGCTTATGACTTATGAACCAACCAATCGATTTTAAATGCCAAAACAAGCTTAATCTCTTTCACTTTCTTCTCGGTTTAAAGTCGAGATTCTACCATTTCGGGTTTTTTATTAAATTATTGTACATCCGACTACTCCAACTATTTCCACATAAATTTTATTCATTTTAATACTCTATACTCCCACTTCAAAGTTTCACTCATACAGACAAAAAATCATAACAAATATATAATTTGCATATGTTCCTAAATTCAAAATTTGTCAATCTAAAGGAATTACTATTATTATTATTTTTTTTTTTTTAAATTAAATTTGAATAATGAATTTTTCCCAATAATAAAAAGATTCACCAAAAATTCTTAGTTAAAATTATTCATTAAAAAAAAAGAAAAAAAAGAAAAAAGAATTTCAAGGCAAATATTCCATAATATTTTTAAAAATAAATGAATCTCAATTTTTTTGGCCGCAATAAATTAATTTCTAAAAATAAAAACATTAAAAAAGAAAATTTCCGCGACACTACATACTTTATTTTTATATATATATAAAAATATATATTTTTATAATTTATTCCATCCTCATTTGTTGTTTTTAGTTTTTATCGCAGTACTTAGTTAAGCAAAATAAAACAAAAAAATTTCGCATAAATTGAAATTCGAAAATAAGAAACGAAAAGAAAATAAGAAAACAAATGAGATGATAATTCCGCGAAGAATTCGTTGTTAAAGCAAAAGTAATCAATGAAATTTATTTCTTAACTTAAAAATAAAGTTTTTACGATTGATTATTTATGTGAAAATTTTAAGAGAGACTATTTCAACATTGAAAAGTCAAAGTTTTGTTCTATATATAAGAATTCTCTCTTGGTAAGGGAAATTTTCCAATTTTCACATTTCCTTATTTTCAATTTTTTGTCTCTGACTTTTAATGAATCCTCTCTGTTCAGTTTAGAAGATATTAAATATGAATTTAAATGAGAGCCCAGAATAATATATTTTTATTTTTTCTTATCATTTCATTACAGAATAAATCAATGAATTAAAAATTTATTTTTATGTCGAAATTTTTTCAATATTAAAATATTAAAATTATGGACAGAGTTCTAAAGAGTTCACCAAACTGTATCAATTAAATACTTAAAATACGAACAACATTTTTATTTTATTTTAAAATTAAATTTTATTAAAAATTCTAATTATCACACAAATATACAATATTTTTAACATTCTTTAATGAATGAATGAAAATTTTGATAAATTAAAAATAAAATCCAACAATATTAGTTTCCACAATTTCCTTTTATATTCCTCAGCTGTTGATTAGACACTGAAAACTTAAGGATAATAATATTTTCAGTGGATATATATTTTAATACTGAAATATCCTTTTCATTTTTTTTTTTTGCAACTAAAATGGAACTACTCTTTTTCCGGAAATGCCGAAAAACCAACAATTTGTTTTTCTCTTTATTAATTTTCAGCATAAAATTGTTAGGGAAATTATTTTTCATGTGCGAAGATTTTCTCTGTTTTCCACATTTTCTCTCAAAAAAAAAAAAATTTTTTTGTACATAAAACTCTAACTAAATAATAACGAGATGCTGTGAAATAAATTTTCTCAGTCATTGACAGAATACGATATTGTGCGGTCGTTGGACTTACACACGGTTTTTTATTTTAATTTTTCGCAAAAACAAAAATAATTTTTAATTCGTCAACAGAAAAAAAAAAAGAAAAAAAATAATTTTAAATAAATTACAAGAACACAAGAAATAAAAAATAGAATGAAAAATTTTATTTTCGCGACCTAAATTTTTAATTCATACAGAAAACGCGAAAAAAATTTAAAATGAAAATGAAAATGAGTTTTCACTTATTATTCATAATTTTTCCTTTTTTGTTTTTGGAATTAACACCATTAATTGTTAACTGAAAACAAAAAATTAAAATAAATAAAGAAAATTCGTGGAAAATTCTTCATCAATCATATTTTTAAATACTGTCAAAATGTAAAGGCAAAAAAATAAATAAATATATATGTATACATATAGTATATATATGAAAATGTCTTAACAAAAATCTCATAAATAAAATTTAAAGAGAAAAATTATGAAATAAAAAAAAAAAAAAATAGAAATAGATTGTGAAGGAAAAATAAATGAAAAATAAAAAATACCTAATAAAAATAAAAGGAAAAAAAATAAAAAAAAAGTATGCACAAAAAAATATGAAATTTATGTTCATTAAAAATAAAACCTCGAAGGGCAAAATAATTAAATTTGAAGGAAAGGAAAATTAAAATTAATCTATTTTTGAAAAAAGAAGAAGAAAAAAAAAAAAATAAAAAAAATTATATAAAAATTTCAAAAATATTGAAAAATATATAAAAAAAAAATGTTGGAAAAATTATGTTTTATGCAAAAAAAAAAAAAAATTTCGAAATAAAAAGATGAGGAAATAGTCAACAAAGATAAATTGAGATTTTTTTTTTTTTTGAAGAATTTAGTTCATTGAATTTTGTGAAAAATTTGGAAACATTAAAATTTTTCTGTATTTATAGTTTTTTTTTTTTTTTTTTTTTTTCAAATTTTTAAAAGGTAGGTGTAAAAATTTTAAAATATTTATCGCAAATAATTATAGTTTTATTTTTTAATTTTTTTTTTCCGAAATTTTCTCTCGCCAAATTAAATATTATTTAGTTCAGAACAATAATTTTATATATATATATTATAAATGTCAAAATAGTTTGACATCTAAATATAAATTACTTCTATAATTATCAATGCTTGTGTATTTTTTTTGAATTTTCAAGCTCTCTATCTGTTGAAATTTATTATTGGAATGATTCAAATTTTATGAAACAATACTGTTCAGTTCGAAGTCAAATTTACAGAACTTTTTGTTTATTGATCTTTTTAAAATTAAGTAAAACAACAAATGAACATGTAAATATGGAGAGAAAGTGGATATATCTTACTAAAATTACCATTAACTCATTTTTTTTTTTAAAAGTGGACTTATATCACTTTCAAAAAAAAACATCTCAAATTATGACTGAAAAGTGGCAAAATAAATTGTCACGGTAAAAATATGTTTTTACAAAAAAAAAAAACCAGAATCAGAATCTTAAAATTTCTGGTTTATGTAGGTGAACTTCACAACTATATATTTAAGGATAATGTGGAAAAATTTCGATAAACTTCGTTAATTTAATTTGATGCTGATGTTTAGAAAACAACTTCAACATACTGTCGGTTTCCTATTTCCATTAATTTTATTATATATGGAAGAAAAATTAGAAGTATTTGTGTCAAATAATTAATGTTGAATGTATCTAAACCATTTCATAATTAACGTATCAACACAAAGAGTTACAAGTATATAGTGTTATTTTAATTCGTCATCAAAACAATCATTGGGGTTGAACGACAATTTTTGAGTGATTTTTTCATTAGGATTAGATAGCTTTGAAAGCTGATGAAACATATATTCATGTTAATCGAGTTTTTCGAAACTTACAATTCTAGAAATTATATTTATACATATAGATATTCCGCATTAAGTTTGTTTTCCTCTAAATTCGTTTGTTTATTCAAAAATTTAGTTAATGTTATTTTCCTCAAGTTAAATTGATCATGTTTAGGTAATAGACAAAAAAATAAAAAAATAAAAAAAAACATTTTAGTTTCTATTTCATTGAAAAATTTGGGGTTTTCGCATATATCTATTAATTATACGAAAAAAAACAAAAAAAAAAAAAGAAAAGTAGATCACAGAAACCTTGGGCACATGTACACGACAACTTTATGATTTTCTTGAATATTTAAAAACTTTGCTTATGAGATCATTTTTTTTTAAATTTTTTATTATGTTTATATATATACAAAGAATATGTATATTCTTTGTATTTTTGAAATATATATTTGCATATTATGCTAATATTATATACAAAATATATATTAATACAGTGTAACCACAAATAATATAATTTTTATTAAAAAAGATTAAAACATTTTTTTTTTTAAAGAGAGCGGAACGTTTAAAATTAATTGAGTACACACTAATAAATATTATTTTAAATTGAGGCAAAAAAAACACTTAATGTTGAATTTATGTAAAAAATTCAAATCATTTCCTAAAAAAAAAAAAAATCTAAATGCTTAAATGGGATCCTATCATCAATTTTTTTTGTTGTAAAATGTGCCTTCAACACTCTACATATTAATATAACAATTTAGCTCAACAGATAGATAGACGCAGATACAAAAAAAAGTAATTTTAATACACTTCTATCCTCCGGTCATTTATGAACATTTATATAAAATAATCTTAAATTTAATTTATAGGTTTTTTTATTTTTTATAAATCCTGATAATTTGATTTTATGAGGACTATTTTTAATTAAAAATATTTCAGTTTCATATACGAACTGTTTTGCAACTTCTATATCCTAGCTGATAGAAGGATAAGCATAGGTTTATATAAATATAAAAGGTTAGCAAGAAGTATCTACAGTACTTATAAATTTTAAATCTCTTCCATTCTAAATCTAATAACTTTTTTTTGGAAATTTCTAAAACTTCAATCCTATACCCAATTCGCTTGACACAAAGTGAAATATTGTTATTATATTCTCAACTTTTGAAAGTTAGTTAACCAGAATTTTTGATTTTTTTTTATGTGATTGAATGATTCCCTGAAGCTTTTTTCCTTTTTTTTTTTTTTTGCGGTTTGAATAGACAAAATGAAAAAGAAATTGTAAAATTTTTCTCAGAAAATAACTTTTTATTTTTGCGTAATATTTTTTCTTTTTTCTAAAGCATAAGAAGTTTTTTTTATTTTCTTTATTAATAATTTCTTTTATAATTTGAATGAATATTGAAAAAAATAATGCTAAAAAAAATTTTATACATTTACAGTATTTATTTTTTATCTGACTTATATACTGTAAACATATCATGGACATGCATATACTTAAAGTACATTTCAGTATAGAATATAATAAAAATTTACTTTTAGAAATAGCCTTGACTTATGTATAAGCGATTTTGAGATATGAATTTAATAAAATAGACATTAAGCATTTTGTTGTCGTGTTGTATCTTTTCATCTCTTTAATATATAAAAAAAAATGTTTATCCTTACGTCCTTAAGTGCTTGTTATTATTAGAAAATTATATTTATATTAGTTGCTGTACAATATTATATATTATATGTATTTTTTGTATCTAATAATTTCATAATCTCATATTTCTTATCATAAATGAAATTCCTCAAATTCATTTTAGTACTTAGAAGAAGCAAAAAAAAATATATGTATTATGAAACAAGAATTATTAATATATGTATTATATAATATTCCTTGTTTTTTTGATAACATAAACATAAAATGTGGATATATATAAATGTAATTATGTATAACATATATTATATTAAATATATACAACTATCAGAAAACTTGTCGACATTTTGTCTATGTAGTAAATTTGTTTTTAAATAACAAAAATATTCAGTTTTTATGTTGCTTCTTTTAACTATATGTGTAACTTATTATGTTTAGAAAATATAACATATAGTAGACTTTTTATGATTTATATTGCTATGTACTTTTCATACACATACTATGTGTGTAGATTGCATTTTGAACATAAATTTCTGATAACTTTTCTATTTTATGGTTTAAAAAACATAACTACTATGTTAGAAACTATAGGAAAATATAATAAATATAAAAATTTATCAATTTTTGTGTAGAAGAAATTTTTTTCTTTTTTTTTTTAATTTTAACAAATTTTCTATATAAATTGAAATTAATAGCAATTTCTCTGGATGTTCTAAGGTATTGTTACGCTTATTTTGCTCTTCAAAATAATTAATTAGATTTGTGCAAAGAAAATCATAATCACGTCCCAAAACAATAAATAAAATTTGTATATACATACCTGAGTTATTAGATTTTGATCACGAAATTTTTCGGTGCCATTATTTTTAAAATGAAGAAAGATGTTTCTGAATCGAGAAATAAATTTTTACAAAGGTATTTCAAATTTACCACATTAAACGTTCTACTTTATAATATATATAAATGTTTTTGAAACAAATATATTTTGCAATTAATTATAATAATTGTCGATTTTATTTTATTATTTTTTTTTTTTTCAAAAAATATTTAACACACAGAAAATAAAAAAAAAAAATTGTAATCAGTAACATTTTATTTATTTGTTTGATCAAGTTCAACCAAAACATGTTTAATTTTTTTTCCTTTCAATATTCATAATACCGTGACAAGAGCAGATGCTACCAAATTTATTAAAGGAAAATCATCGTATATTTTGCGCCTGAAACACTTCACAGTTCACTCACTCTGAATTGTTTCCTTTTAATTTAATTTATTATTGTAAAAAAGTGTTAAATAAAAATATCAAAAAAAAAAAAAAAATCAAATAAAAATAAGAATAAAAAACATTTTCACAAATTTAAATTATATTTCGATTTTACGCCTAACATAAAAAAAAATTATATAGTTATATGTATTATATAAGTTATGTTCTAGTACGTACATCTAATAAAAATGTATTCTTTGACATTGTGTATATAAAAAAAAAATAAAAAATTTTTACAAAAATGAAATTTATTAAGGTTCCTTCCAGTTCTTCCTTGTTGAAAATATATTTTTGATGTGTAAATTTCATAACATGTTGTTTTTAAAAAGCCAAATGAAAAAAAAATAAAATAAAATAAAACATAAAATATTATATGATTTTTTATTTTTTTTTTTTTGGAAACAAAAATATACATAAATGATACAGATAGAGATATTCATGTACGTACATACATTTATAAAAAAAAAATGTACATAGGTAGTACATGATTATGTATGTCTTTAAAAAAATAAAGGCAAAAAAAAAAAAACAACGCAAAGATTTTTATTAGAAATAATGTTCCATCTGCATTTGACATATTTCCTTCAAATTTAATTTCAAAAACATTTAACATTCAAAAAATAAGAAAAAAAAAATGTAAATTTGAGGAAAACAAAAAAAAATAAATTTAATGTTAATTTGAAATATAGAAAATAAAAAATATACATAATATTATAAATATTTTTTTTTAATTTCATATTGGCAATAATTTATTATCAATTCGATTATTTTTATTGAATTTTTATACTCAGGAAAAAAAGGCAGCAAGAATATTATGTAGGAAGAATAAACGAGACTCTCCTTCCTCATAATAATAGTAATTTGAATAATATAAATATTTGATTTTCAGTTTAAATTAAAATGCTGGGTGCTTGAGGAATAATTTTTCGACATGTTGAAACCTTCGATACAGATTTATAAAAAAAAACCTTCTTCAAGACTTCAAGCACTACTTATGTCTATTAACTTGTATGCATTTACATAAAATATTAAAATGGTTTAATGTTTTTCAACCAGATTGAAGGACTTGTTGAATGAAAAACACTTTCGCAACAAACACTACAAATGAATAAATTTTAAGTTGGCCAACTCAAGTTGAATAAACATTCAAAACTCGTCTGTATCATGCATTAGATAAGATTTTGAATGTTAGGAAGATGTATACAATACCTTCCTAGTTCCTAATACTACAATTCTGAAAATTTTAAATTTAAATAAAACTTTAAGAAAAATTTCGTACTTTTCATAAAATATTTGTTAAACAAAAATGTTACATCAATAATTAAAATAAAAGGAAATTTTTTTTATAATTTTAGGGATTCCTAATTACTTTATTATTTCTTTGAAATAAAATAAAATATCTAAATATAGATAAAAGTTTAGGGTTAACTAAATAAGTATTTATTTATACTTTTATGTTCATATTGATGGAAATTTAAACTGATACAAACTGATTCTTCAGTGAATCAAATCGTGAGGCTTTAATTACAAAAACAAAAAAACAGAAAGCAAAGTTGATGAAATATGAGCTATAAAATAAAGCAGAAAGATTATAATTATAATATTTAAGTACTTTTTACTTCGTTACAATGGTTATTTTATAAACATTAATCAGAATTAATGACTGCAAAGGTAAAATTATTCGTTCTGACATTAAAATCACCTTTTAATCTTCTCTTTGTACTACTTGGCTATAAGTCTTTTATTTTAAACAAGTTATGTATCTTAACAGTAGTTTAACTAAGTAATTAACGAGTTTACTTATATGATAGTGATTAAGAAATCTCGAGCATCGTTGTAAAATTCTTAATTATATAGAATTTCATAAAAATAATCATAATAGTATTAAAAATGATTAACAAGATAAATCGATATGTCGATACATTATATAGTAATAGCTTGTTTCCTGCCTACCAAAAAGTAAACCCAAATCTTTATATTTTAAAAAGTAAATACAAATTCAAAACGAAAAATTATACTTATAACATGGATTTGAATAAAATGAAGTGTCAAATTGATGATTTTATATTTTATATTCCACATAAATTAAAGTAAGTGAAAGTATAGATATTTAGATTAATATTTTGATATTCAAAACCATACCTTTTGATTTCTTTTTTTTTTATTATTGGGAAAGTTAAGAAAAAATAAAAATAAAATATAAAAATTGGCTGATGATAAATCATCAAAATTTTATTTATTAAATTATTTTTATCCCCTAATCTTTTATTTATATTCAAAAAAAAATAAAAATACGGCAAAAGGTGGAAATCCCATATGCGGAAAAGAAGATTTTACAGTATTCTAAAAGCTTTGTACACAATAAAAGAACATAAATTTCATAAAAATTTATTTAAATATATATAGGACTAATGTTGGTATGTTGGTATAATATACACATAATATAAAGTAATATACAGCATAAGTTTTACATAAATGTATTTAAATTTAAAAAAAAAAGTTTTGTTTTCCTTATATTATAATAATAATATATTAAGGGTCATTTTATGCAGTTAATAATAATTTGAAAAAAACTTTTTATACTTCATCAACCTTTTGAAAATTATTCTCATTCTATGTCAAAAGAAAAAAGTAGAATTTTATGATTTTTTCTATTATATGTATATACGATTATTATTATGATATAAAATTTTCATTTTTCTTGAATGAGAGTAATAAAATATATACATCAAAATATTAATTAAAAATTTAGATATTTTTTATGCTTCAAGATAAAATAATCTTATATTATAAATCATAATGTCAGAACTTGAACCATTGAAAATGAAAAAAAAAAACTTTTATATAAAATCAAATAAAACACTTATATTTGTTTACATTTATTCGTCTAGTACAGAAACGGAATTATTAAGAAATACTGTGTTTACCTAAGAAAGAGAAAACTAACAGATGCAGATTACAAAGTTCCAATTGTCAGGTTAAAGAATGTTATGAAATGGTCATTAATGTATACTCAATATAGTCGCAATATGTCAAAATGACAAAATGTATTCTTTAGTTTAGTATTCAAAATATAAATGAAATTCTATGTTATTAATATGTGAATTTTCTGAAATAAGAACTTGATTATATTTATAAATATGTACTATAAAAATTTTTTGCTAAGCATAATTTTCGCCGACTTGGCAGAAAAGAAAACTCTAATGTTGGTCTAAAAGACTTGATGACATTTGAAGGATAAAAGAATTATATGATTAAATGTAGTTTCACTGCTCCATGGATAAATATATAAAATTTTTGGCCAATAATTGAAGAGTTGTTTCAGATTTCAGCACCTTTTAGACCGAAGTAAAATTTTCAGTGCAAGTATGAAGAAATAAATACCTTTTTTAGTTTCCAATTTCAAAATATTTATTTAAACTATGCTTAAGATAGATCTAAGGGTTATTGTTAGATTCCCGAAATATTTATGTTTCTATGTTAATAATGCTTTAGGTGTTTATCAAAATTATTTCTAAAGAAAATCAATTTCAAAGAAAATAAATAAATAAGACCCATTTCATTCTGTTGAAAAGTTTGGAATTTGCAAATTTTTCATGTTATTATTTTTTTTTTCTTTTTTTTTTTAATCAAGAAAATAATTATGAAAACTTTTTAGAATAAAAGTTGGAATTTAGAATATTTAATAAGAAGAAACATAAAAAAAATACATTAAATTCCTGAAACAAAAAAAAGGAAACAAAAAACATTTAAATGTTTTTAATTTTAATGATATTTGAAACAAATTTATATCGCTATACTTAAAACATAATAAATCATAAAATGTTACTTCAATTGTTTCTTTTTTTTTTTTTTTGTAATAATTATTCTCCGGAAAATTTATTAATTGGAAATTTGTAAACAAATTAAATCTTTAAATGGTTCAAAAAACATCAATATACTTAATTTAAATTTTATCCAGACATTATTACGTAAATATAATTTATATATAATTGATTACTATGCATACATAATATATTTTATGGCTTTTTTGAACTTTCATTATGTATTATTTACATAGTGAAAATTTATATTCTATAGACATAATATTATTTTATTGTACAAAATTATTATAGAAAATTAATTTCAATTAATTCAAGAAGGTAAAAATTTTCATCAACCGAATAAAATGGTTTGTTTGGCGGAAAAATAATTTATTGTCTTTAATATCATTTTCTAACACCATAGCTTAGGTGCTCTTTATCTGGTAATGGATTTTATTTTTGCGGTTTTATTTTTGTTTAAAGCACCAGATATATACTGTCTTATATAATTATAGTAAGGCTATTCCCTTTCTTCTATATTCAAGATTCAGAAATGATTTCAAATGATGTATAATTACAGATTCATATAAAATAAAGTTAAGTAAAATAAAACACATGACTCGTGATACAAAAATTCATAAAATACAAAGTTAATGTAAATATAGGGTTGTATATGAAAGACAGATGTATAGATTTTATCCAGAGGTCACACACATTGTATTATATTCAGAAAACGCATAATTTTATATACTAAAATTTAGGTTATATTTATAGCTTTTCAACATATGTTGCATGCGGTGGTGTACAAAAAAAAAGACATAATAAACAAAACTTTAACAAAGGGAAAACATTTTTCATTTATAAATTTTTTATTTTCATATATATATAGGTTTTTTTTTTTTTTATTTTAATTTTTTCTCATAAATATAAAAAAAAGAAGAAAAAGATACACATATTTTCTATAAAACATAAAAGTAATATTTCATAAAAAAAAAATGCGGTTTATATACTCTCAAGCATTATTATATCTATATGTATATTCATAAAAAAAAAGTGTGTTTTATGCCTAAAAAATTATTCTGACCTTAAAGTGCTAAAAATAATTCACGTATATAGTCTCGTAGACAATATACGTATACATTATATTTCAGGGATTTTTTTTTATATTTTATTTTCACATTGTTTTCAAGCAAATCAATGAAAATTAGACATTTATGTATATATGAATAAATTTTGTAGAAGTTATGAAAGAATATTGATTGATGAATGAAAAGCTATTTTTTATGTTTTATTTGTTAAGCTTAACAGAAAATAATATTATATGAAAGCAATAAAATGATTTTACATAAAAGTTTAATCGTAATAACTTTCGATGAATATAAAGTTAAATTTCTTTAATATATAAATTTTTAGGGTTTTTTTACAAGGATAAAATTTTCCAAAAAGGAACGAATTATTTCAGTCTAGAAGACTCATTGAGGAGAGCTTTAAAACAAAAAGTTGTTAAATGAAAAAGTTGAACAAAATTTTCAATAAGTATTATTTATAAATCTATTTTAAATTCATGAAATATTGCATATACGATAGTCTTTAATTTTAAATCATTCTCATATCTACTACTACCAATTAAAATAAATTATATTGTATATTAATCATGGGAATTTTATTAATTATTTTATATTAACTAAATACACTTATTAATATATTATTAGGCATTTATTTTTCTTATTTTATTTTTCTTATCGAGATTATAATAATTATCTTATATACTTTATTTTCTCAATTCCGTCTGAACAAATATTTAATTTGAATTCTAATGAAAAAATCTTAATTCAAAAAAAAAAAAAAATTGGTTGAAATCAAAAAAATATAAGAAAATTATATCTAAATATCTTTAATTTATAATTTTTTTTTTTTAGTTTTACTTAATTAAAAGAAAAATAGCACGTGAATAAAATAAAATAGATTTTATTTTATTTTCATTCGTAGAAAAACAATTTTTTTTTTATATGGTTTTTCTTCTTTTCTTATAAATTATATTCCTTTTGAATCTATTTTCGTTATTACGTTCTATAATTAGGTAATTTATAGTCATATTGAACTAGGTTAGTTATAAACGACAATATGTTTATGTAATTTTTTTGGTAGATTTAGATAGAGGTAGATAATATTATACATGAATTTCATTAACATAATTTTATAAAAATATAAATTTTTTCCTATACAATTTTGTTGATTTTTCATTTTATCTAATTTAGTGTAAAAGAAATTTTGTGTACAAGAAATTTTTATTGGGTGATACATTAATGCATAATAAGGTTGTTATTGGAATTGTTAAACAAATAATATTGACAAAAGTATTATTTTTTTTATTTTTATTGAATCAGAATATAAGCTTATAATATAAATTTATATAATTGTTTTGATTAGAACGTCGTATAAGTGTATTTCATAGGTTCATACTGACTTAACAATGTTATCTCTCTCTAGAACGTTCGAAAACTAAAGAAGAAAGCTTAATTTCGTTATCTTATAGCTCATGAGAAATCAACTTAAGCAAAATATCCCTCAAGCAAAATATCAAATTAATAATGTGCAGACGAAAATTTTGGACTTAAAATTCTTTCCAATATTTTGATATTAATTTTTTTACCATTTTATTTTATCATTCATTAATGAAATCAAATTTTATTTTCGTTTTTTTTTTAATTTTTATTATAAATAGCCATATGGTTTAACTTTAATGGGCTTCTGTAAAATTTTTATATATTTTCATGGAATTAATAATTGAAACAAATTGATTTATTTATGTTATTAAAAGCATAAAGTCATAAAATTTCAATAAGCTGTGAAGACTTACATTATATTATTATTATTTTTCTTTGTACAAAAAAAAAAAAGAAATTAAAATCTTGGCAATGATAATCGGCTTGTTTGAATTTCCATGGAAATTTTTAAATGTTTTGAAAATAAAATTTACAAAATATTTTGATCGATTAAAAAAAAAAATTTATTTATTTTTCTAATAAAAATTTAATTAAAATACAAATTTTTTTTTGATCTTGAAAATTTGTTTATTTGATTTGGCATTAAAATTTTGATTTATTTATTTATTTATTGCAAGCATAATGGACTTTTATTTTGATTTTGTGCTATATTAAAAAGCTGAAATCAATATATTGTGCATTAAATTTTTCAGAAGTTTTAATTTGTTTATATTTTAAATAGGTAATTACTAAATTTCTTTTAAAAAGTACTTTAATTATTGTTTTAAATTGTAATTTGAAAAAAAAAATGCATAGAAAAGTTTCTCATATAAATATCTGGTGCTCGTTTTCAATATTTCAATTTAAGATAGTTTATTTTTTAAGATATCTTGGCCACAAGTAGGACTAAACATATTTTTTTGGTTTAATTTTATACCAATTATCAGGGGCGGATTTACACATTTGCCGCCTCTAGGCACTATTAAAAAAATATCGGAAAAAACACATTAAAAAAGATACATTTAACTTCAACATGACATAAAAATTAGTTTGAGGAAATTTTGAGCTCTTAGCCTTAACCGATTCTAAAAAGTTTTATACTATTTTAAAGTCCGAAAATTTTTTTTATTAAATTTTGCCGCCCTAGGCTCGAGCCTAGTGTGCCTATTCGTAAATCCATCACTGCCAATTACACAATTATAAGAATTTTTTTCGAAATCTGCTCTCAGTCGGAGACTTTGGAAACAATGTATATTGGAAACAATGTACATAGAAATTATTTAGACCTTTGAGAGACCCTTACTCCAAAACCAAAATCATGAATATCATCCTTTAGTCGAGGTAAAAGTGAACAAGATTGCGCATATTTTGGTGATTTCAATTCGATTACTCAAATTTTAGCAAAGGACGAATATTTATGAACTTAATAATTAATAACACATTAAATGTTTATGTGAGGAAAGTTAATAGTATGATCGTTTCGTTTTGCTACTTTTCAGATGTTAACATTTTAAATTTAAAAACATCGAAAGTTTGTGTTTAACGAAAGTGTTTTTTTTTTTTAAATATAGTTTTAACTAAATTTCTCCAAAAAATCGATTTACTATGTTTTCATATAAAACCATAAAGATATTATACACATATATATAAATTATGTCGTTTACAATTTTATCATTTGTTCAAAATTTATTAATTTTTAAACCATTACTGTTTTATGCTAAATTGTTATTCTTTTGTTTATTTCAGGTCCTACAATTCAACACACATCAATAACATAAAAAAAAGCAGTAATTTTGAAAATGAAATAAAAACAAGAATATAATAATATAAATTCTTTATTCTAATCAACAATTAACCCCAAAAAAAGCAAATAAAAAGATATAATTTTAGGATTGAAAGTAAAAAAAAAAGGAAAAAAGAAGAAAATGAACAAACGCCCCATCTATAAAATTCACTCTTTATTTTGTTTTGCTGTTGTTTTGTTTTTTTGTTTTTATGACATTTCAGAATGTTATAAACTGTTTTATTAAAAACATAAGAAGAGAAAATAAATAAAAATCCAAATAGCTGCAAATAACTTTCTTTAAAAAAAATTTTCGCCCCATTTAAAATAAAAATATATAACTTCAGTTAGAATTTTGTTTTTGGTTTTTGAAGCATCAGTTATCACGAAATATTTGCTGTGCATGAGAAATCATACTGAAGAGATGATCTCTAGTTAATCTTATTTCTAACCAAAAAACAATTTTTTTTTTTAACATTAGGTAAATGAAATGTAAAATTTTATTGTTTATTTTATTTTTTATTTTGTTTACTTAATGATGCTTTAATTTTTTATTTTTGGAATAAATTGGGATATAATTTATAATATTGTTGAGACAGGAAGTTTGAATTATAATTTTGATCGGAAGTCGTACATAGTTAGAAGTTGAAATTAAAGGGGAAATAGTGTATTATAATGTGGTTTAAGATGTTGAACATTATTATTTAAATACTTCATTTTATTGCTTTTAAAATCCTTGATAACGTGTTATATGTGTTTGCTTTTGCTATGATTTTATTTATTTAGAATGATCTCAAAATGTATATTCACCTCAGACTCTGTAAACTCTATATATTGAAAATGTCGAAAACAGTGTCAAGAAAATATCTGAACATAGCAATATTTCTCAGTTATAAGTTTTCTATCTATAGTTATATTTTTTATATACTTTATATATCGATTTTTTAAAAAATACCTTTTAAATATATTTAATTATTGAACAATATAAAACTATTAAAGCTTTTACAAAATGAGAGCTTAAAATTTGTGAAAAAGACTATATTGTCGTAAATTTAAAAAAAAAATTTTTATAGCTCTTTGAGCCAATGATTTTCATTTAACTTTGGGAATGACAAAAAATAACACTCTTTAATTCCCCAAAAAAGTCCTTTAACAAAAAATAAATAAATTTATTATTAAATTGAAAAATGAAGTGTTAGACCATTAATTATCTAATAAGAGAAAAAGGAACAAAAAAAAAAACTATTCCATTCATTTATTGATGCGGATAGTATATTCCCGGTTGCCTTAAATTAACTAAAAAAAAAAAACTCAGTAGCGAAAAGAATTCGTAGTTAAAACTAATTCACTGAACCTTCAATTTAAATTTAAAAAAAAATTCACAAAACTAGTTTTAAGTTACATAAATTTCATTACTTCAATTGCCTTCCTTTTGCAGATTTCAAGCTTGAAGAAAGCAAAATTCTGCTATTAATACAAAATATAAAAGTTATTTCCTTGGTTAAATATATGAATCAGCGTCACAAAAATTTGAATTCCGGCGCCATCCATTTAATCCATTTTTTCTAATAAATTTTTTTTCAATTAAATTTTATTATTTTTTTTCCCTTTATTATTTTTTGATTCAGAAATTTAAAGTTTTAAAAATATCTTTTAATAATTTTAGTGTTATAACATAATAACTTATTATGGATATCTTCTATAATAAAAATTTTATTATTGAGTATATTCAACAAATATATAAATTATAACATAAATATATAATAATTTAAATATAACATAAATTTTTGTTTTTCTTATTTAAAATGTCTAGATCGTACTGAAAACATAAATAGACTATAATTAAAAAAAAAACAAAAAAAAATTAATTAAAATTAAAATGAAATAGCTAAAAGATTAATAATAACAATAAAATTAATTAGACTTATAAATATAATTCAAACAAAATATATATTATACAGATTATGCGTATAATTTTTCATTTCAATATAAATAAAAATTTAATATAAATAAATATTTATACTATGTTGTGTATAGATATTTTATAATTTTATTAAAGTATAAAAATATATACATATTAATAAAATATTTATCGTTTCGTCACTGAATTCATGGACCAAATTAAATATAGAAATAAAGTGTATTATGATGCTTGTGTAATAAAACGAAGAAAATTTTTTCGTTTACATAAAATAAAAAAAAAAAAAAATACTTGGGACAAAAAAAAAATGTATAGTATAATATAGGATTTTCGTTGTTTTTTTTTTTCATTTTATTAATCTTATATACATATATTTGAGTAAAATGTATATTTTTAGTATATAGTTACAGATATATCTATTTTTTATACTATTACATACAGAGTATATAAATATTTATGTGCTATAAATGACCGGAAATTTTGTTAATATCCTGTGCATGGGTCATTTCCCAACTAGTTATAATAATAAAAATAACTATAACAACAACAAGATAAACATCAAAATAACCTTAAAATATAATAATAATAATAATAATATCTATAAAAAATGTAATATTAGTGAAAAGCATAAACAAAATAAATGTTATCATAAAAAATTAATTTTATTATCACTATTGAATTATAGTAAAAATTGAATCTATTATAAAAACCGATATAGAGAGAGATAAATATAAAAATTTATTAACTTACATTACATAGTACGACACTATATTAAAAACCTCTCATCATTTTATTTGATAATATATATAAGTTAAAAACATAAATTTATATGTATGTACAGAATAAGTTAAAAAAAAAAAACAAAAAACATAAAAATAAATTAAAATTAAAATAACATAAAGGGCAGACAAATTATTCACGTCTGTATAGTGCAACAAACAATGAAGGTCAGGATAGGCTGTTCCTATAACAATAAAACTAACAACAACTACAGCATTACCACCAATAATAACAATAATAATAATAATAATATCTGGTTTACAATTCTATTGTTATTTGGAACAAATATTATTTCCGGTAAGATAATAATTTAAAAATAAAAATATTTATTTGATTAAAAACCAAAAAAAAAAAAAAAATATTCAATTGGTTTAAAATTGATTTTCATTGTACAAATTATAATTCTATTTTGAATATCGAAAATCAAGAGGAATTAAATAATGGTGATTTATTTAATTTTTGGTCTTCAAAACATTAAAATATTATTGGGCAATAATTTCATTTATATTTTACATAAACCCTTTGACATTCATATGTTCATATTTTTATTTCAAATTTTGTTCAGCAGAACATGTTTTTTTCATATTGGAATAAAACAACTTTTGATTCGATTTTGAGGCAAAAATTTATAGACTTTGAACTTTAAATGTCAAAGCTTGAATATGCAGTAAAATTATTAGGTTTATTTATTTTTCTTTCTCAGTTTCACCAAATAGTTCAACAACAATTATAACAACTTTTCAAAAATCATATGTACCATCATCGTCTATCATAACAACCACAAATTCAATTAGAGAAAATTTTTTCCAAGATTTTATGGAAAAGAAATCAACGATTATGAATAGAGGATATCAATCTGTTACAGAATTGAATACAATAGGGAATATTCAAACACATCACATAAAACTTACAAATAATTCGATAGTAAAAAAAATAGAAAATTCTAATAAAATGAATAGTGTTAAAAAAAGAAAATTTGATTTTTTCAAATTTCCACGAAGAACGAAATTTTGGAAAGAAAAGAAAATTAGAATAAGACGGAACGGTGAACCTTTAGTTTTATCAGGTGAACCAGATCCATGTTATCAATTTGCAGTTGGTGATCCTGAAGCAAAAACCTTTCATAGTCCTGGATATCCAGATAATTATCCAAAAAAAATTAATTGCACCAAAAAAATAGAAGGTAAATATTATAATTACGAGTATATAGCATAGTTACTAGTTTTTTTTTATGTCATGGAAAATGTAGACTTGATTGATTCCGTATAACATTGCTAATGACTGTACAATTTCTTCTATTACTATATAAATAATTTCCACCACTCTATAATTTCATGATTCGATGTAGTCTGTTTTTAGTATTTTACTAAAGTAAAAGATAATTTTTCTTTATATTCCCACCCATCTCCAATGATTCATTTTGACAATTAAAGATAAAAAATAAAATAAGTTTTAAAGTCTAAATATTTAAATTAAGAGACATGCAATTAACACACTTCCAATTTTTTATCTACATGAACATAATGACATTTTTAATATCCTTGAATATGTCTTCTTTTTTTTCAACTCTCTCTCTCTTTTTGTACAACAGAAATTTATATTTTATTCTTTAATTTTAAATTTTCAACGTTTCTTTTCATATAATAAATTAAGGCGAAGTCCAACTATATTATTATTTTTTATATTCATATATATGGTCAAAAATATTATACATTGCATTTGTTCAATAATTTATGAGAATTTTATATTGTTCATTATTATATGTATTATTTAATGCGTTTTCTATGTGAATAAAAATCGATTATTTTAATGTAAATTATATAAATTATATTAAGTATATTATATAATGTTTTAAGTGTATTTATGGCCACAGAACAAATATAGTAATTCTACGACCTCAATTTTTAAGTTTAAATTAATTGGATTAAATTTATGTATATACACACACAAATATGTTGATATGATATCATTTTTTAAGTTGTCATCCATACAGATAAACTCATAAAAGATTTAAAAAGCAATTAAACTCTGCGACGGAAATTAAAATTTAACACTGATCCTTTTTCGGATGTTAATTATTTTCTATTTTTAAAATAAATTTAATAATTTTGTTAATTATGAAACAAAAACGTATATATAGTATGATTTAATTTCATCGTCGAGTCTTATTCTTCAACCACAATATTATTAATTATTTTTTGATTTCTTGTTCAGAAACAAAACAAATTTAAAAAAATTCATAAATCTTTTTTCAAATTTTTTTTTTATTATTAAATTAAAACTAACGAGCTATTGAGCTGATAAGCTTTTATATATTTTATATATTAAAAATACAATCTTATTGCTCCTCAAAAAGTCGTGTTGGTTATTTGGTACCCTCCATGATTTTTTTCAAGCATTAAAACCAAAAAATAAAAAGTATGTATTATTTCTGTTTACAACACAGTATAATAAGACTCAATAAATTTATGTATTATTAAAATATTATTATAGAGAATATTATATATACACAATATTTTTTATTTTATTTTTTTTAAATAAAAGAAACTACTATAATAAAAAAAAAGAAAGGGATATTATCATTTTCGTTTTTACCATTTCTTATATTTTATGATTTCATGTATATAAAGATTTTATTTTAAAAAAAAAACAAAGAACGAAGAAAATCAATATATTTTTTATATTAAATTAATATATTTGATATTTTATCATTGTTTCTATTATATTTCTTATCCATATCATCCAATATATTCATTTTTACACCACACTAAATTTGAACAGACATATACATACATATAAACTTATTTATTTATTTTTTATCATAAAATTCTTTTTCCTATAATACAGAATACATACTTTATTTTCTTTTCTTTTACATTAAAAATTATGATATTATAAAATTTTTTTTATATTATTTTATTTGTTTTTATCCTTTTTACTCAAAATAATAAGAAAATAAATTTTTTTTTGTTTTAAATTACAGAATATTGTTATTAGCAATGCAAACATAAATATCGAAATAAATTTAAAATTAAAGTAATTTTGTTTCGATTTTTATTAAGTTTCCATAAAAGATCTATAAATATTTCTGTTTATAAGTATATACCTAGTATATAATATATTATCAACGAGAATTTTGCCGCACAAGTCTTGCTAGAATTTTTCAGCTTTGAGACTAGTATTTTTTATATAAATATAGAAGAATTGAGTGATAAAACAAAATATATGAAATAATTTACATACAGAGCTGTTGGCATTAAATATCTGAAGAAACTTTATAAAAGAACCATAATATACTATAAAAAAGAAATATAAATCTTTAGATTTTTTTTTTTAGAATGTTAAAATATTTTATACTGAAAATTAAATTAAAATTAAATTTATTTATTTTATTTTTCTATAACAATATTTTTCAGCACCAGAAGGTCAACGAGTTCGATTAGATTTTTTAGATTCTTTTAAAATAGAAGATAAAGAAGATTGTAAATTTGATTATTTAGAGGTATGTAATAAATTTAATTTTTAGTGCAAATAATTTAAAACAGAAAATGCACGTTCATAAATATGTTGTTTTTTTGAAATTTTATTTTTCTCTTACACATATCAGATTCGAAATGGTCCTTATGGTTTTTCAAATTTAATTGGAACATATTGTGGTGAAAATTTTCCCGATGTGATAACTTCTGATGAACGTCATTTGTGGTTATTTTTTCATTCAGACGAAAGTATAGAATATTCCGGATTTACAGGAGTATATGAATTTATTAGTCGTCCACCAGAATGTAAGTGTAACTGTATTACATATATATATATATTTGTATACATTTTTTTTTGTTTCTTTAAATTTTTAAGGAGCAAAAAAAAATTAAACTACTTTTTAGTAGTTATAGAAAACTTTTTTAATTAAATTATTTTTAAACAAAGCTATTAAAATGGTTGTTTTTTTTTTTTTGTAACGAAATTATAACTTTCTAATTTATTCAGTTGCATGGTTGAAATTGAATCTGTTTCAACCACATTAGAAGATGAAAATTATATTTAATACAGAGGTTTTGGTTTATGGTCTTGGTTCAGATCTGTCAAAATAGGTATAGGGGAGTCTATTTGAGAATAAGAAGTTCCTACCTACTTCCTGACTCAATCAATATCGATAGAAATTAATAATAAATTTTGAAAATGTAAATTATCTAAAATATGAAAATGTAACATTTCAAACACTGATTTCCGCTTCAATTGTTTTAATTTTTTCTTTGTAATTTATGAGCCATCATAATATTATTAATATTATTATTATAAATCTCAAACCACATGAATGATTTTAATGCTATGTTAACATTATATGACCAAAAAAAAATTTTATTTAAATATCTTAAATTTTTTTGAACGAGAAAAATATATAAAAATCATATTTTTGATAATTATTTCTGATAACGAGAACGTAAACCTATTTATATGCTACATATTACATTATGCAAGTGTATATGAGGCGAGATTAAAAATTTTCTTTAATTCAACTTTATATGTTACTTTTTTGTTTGCATAAAATCTATTATATTATAAAAATATTATTAATTTTATTTTGAATTTAAAAAAAAAAAAGCTATAAAAACATTTTTTTCAATTTTTTTTTTTTTTTTGTGCTAAAATTTCTGTTTGTATTCAGGACTATTAGGCACTGGGTGTGGAAATAAAACTTCAAAATATATCATTCATTTCATACAACTCTGTGTTAGTACAGTAGTATTATAGTGGCTGGGGCAAAAAAAAATGTTAAAATAAAATAAAATTTGCAAGAAAAGCAATTTCTACAAAATTTCATGCTTGTTAGTTTTTGTGTTTTCAATAAAAAAAAAAAAAAATGAATTGAAATATGTATATTTTTTTGTTTTTTTTTACGTTTTTGCAGAATAACAAATCATTTTCTAATGGACAGAAACTCAGTATTATATACTAACCTTGATTGAGTACATAAAAATCTTAACATCATCTCTTTTTTTTTTTATTTATATTTTTTATTTTTTTTTTTTTTTTTTTTTATTCGTAACCAGTAAAAAATATAACTATGATATCTGCAGTTTTATCACTGACCCGTAAAATTTAATTCATATTCATTATAATGTATATAGTATAGTTTATTTTTTTTATATGAATTTATTTTTTTGCTAAAAAAAATAAAAATAAAAAATAAAATCCAATGTTTGAAGATAAAAAAGATTATGTGAAATGATTTTATATTTTTATGTTCACAATAAATTCAAAATTGTGACACCTATATATGTGAAAAAAAAAAAAACAGCCAGAGATCTGTAATGTCAATATTATATATACTTAAAGTCATGTTCGCATTACTATATTTCTTTATTTCGATAAAAGAAATTGATTAATAAGATAAGTTGTAGGAAAATAATATTTCGTTTGTTGTTATGATTTTGTAATATTTATATAAGAATTTTTGATGATTAAAATTTAGATCTCCATGAAAACAGTAAAAACCGTATGAGATAATGAATTTATAAAAGAAAAATTAATGATTATCGAGGAAATTCATATTTTTCTTGTAACTTTTATGTAAAACGACCACGAAAAAATTTTTTTTATAATTTTTTTGTTCCGTGCAGAATTTTTTTATTCACACATAATCACTTACCTGTAAAAAGAAATTTTTATTTAGCACATTAAACACCTTCGTCACTATAACTATCTTTAATGGGTTTTTTTTTTCTGATGTTTTTAATGGTTATTTTTCAAAACCTGAAAATGTGAAAAAAAAAACTTTTTAGTTATGAAAAAAATGCAACACTTTTAAATCATATATATGAATCTTGGTTATATTAAAAATTTCTACTAGCCTGTATTAAATCATTATTATTATTATCAAGCTGGAAAATTATATGAGATCTATTGCTTCTATTTTATTTTATCAGGCTTTACTTGACTGTTCTGGATAAAATTATTTACATAATATTTAGGTTAATGAAATATCGACAAAAGAAACAATATTATTATATATTGCAAAATTTTATATATATTTTATATATAATTTTATATATTGACATAAAATTAAAAATGCAAGTTATTTTATTTCTGACATCACAGTGCTACAGTTTTAAGTATTTTATTTTTGATTCTAAAATTTCAAATTCTTATATTTATTGTTTTCTTCTTTTCAGTGCGTAGTACCGATTTAAATTGCATAATCGAATTAAATGGTTATGAAGGATGGATTAATCGAACACAAATACCAGAATATGTTAGTAATAATGTTACAAAATATCATATGCCACTGGATTGTATGTGGATAATAACGGTAGCAGAAGGTTGGAAGGTAATGGAAATCTATAAAAAATATTTTCTAAAAAATATCTTTGTTATTTTTGGCAAACAGGATTGAGTATAAAAACACTCCAAATTAAAAATATAATCTGAAGACATTATTTTCGTTTGATTTTAATTGCTTGCTATAAAGTTATAAAAACTTTTTTTTTTTTCCTTCAACGTATAGTATGTACATAATAGGGTAAAAATCATAATTAAGTTGAACTATTAAAAATATAAAAGATTATAAGTTTAATTTTTGAGTAAATCAAATTTATGCTCGTTCTTGTTTCATGTATAGAAAAGTAACATTTTAACTTGGCTTTGCATTGTTTCCAATTATGTACTATTTACGAAAAAGTTATTATTTGTCAACCGACATAGAATACGTTTTCTAAATAGATGAAAATATTGAATTTACTTTATGAAATTTTGCTATAAATAACACTCGTATGCTGAATTAAATCCATAAAGAGGGTATATTATACACTATATGTACTAAATACAACATTTACATTAAATAAAAAAAAAGAAGTTCTCTAAAACTATATTTGTGGTGTATAAACTTTATTAAAGTTTCGAATATCTTTTATGTATATCTAGTTAGCTAATACCGCATTTGGGAACTAATAAGTAATAAATTCAAATCCTTAAACTCATGTCTTTTATGCAAATTAATTATTTTATCAACAAAAACCATATACAAACAATAACTCATAAAAATATATATTTTCATTTTTCAGATTCAAACGAAATTTTCAGAATTTCATTTAGATAAACCCAATGACTGTCAATTAAATTTTATAGACTTTTTCAATGAAGAAACAACAATGGGAAAAAGGTAATTCATATATCGTATATTGTTTAATATTTTCTAAACAGAATATAGATATTTCTGATATTCAGCAGGAAGTAAAAAAAAAATTTTTTTTAACTACTTTCTGATATCAATATCATTAAAATTTTGAGTAGTAATAATGTTATGAATTAAATTTATAGAAATGGTGAATCGTAAAAGTTATAGCTGCGCTTCAAATAAAAGAAAGGATATTTATTGACATAATATTTATTATTGATTTCTTGGAGAGTATAAAAATGTACATTAAAACATAAAATCAATGTACATTATATTTTCCAAAATCAGTAGAGTTAAAGAATTTTTTTCAAGAAGATTTTATGGACGAGACTGAACTTTCAACCTATAAAGATACCATATTTTTAATAAACAATTTATATTGACTTAAATTAATTTTAAGATTTAATTGCCTAAAATGATATCGTTTAAGAATTATAAATTTAATCAATTAATCAGATTCATTATTTATTCTGTAAAATCAATAAAACTCTAAGAGGCTTTTTAGAAACCTTATATCTCAATTTGATTTTAATTTTTTTATTTTAACAAATTGATTTTATTAACCTTTTCCAATTTTCACACACATAAAAGCATTGCAAATTATATCATTTTCTAAAGATATAAATAATTTAGATTTATTGGTATAATTGTGGTATTGAAACAATAGAAACAATAGAAAAGATTATTTAAATATATTCAAATAAATTTAAAATTAAAAAATAATGTACATAGAAATAAAAATAGTACGTACTTAGTACAAGGAAAACTTTAAGCCTGGATAAAAATTTAAAATTAATGACCTCACAATATTTGAAAATTTGTAATGACATTTAAAGTTTTTTTTTTATTAACTTTTGAGTTTTCATTTTAGAAAAAGTTCTTCTTTATTCTCAAGTAAATTCTAGTTTCTGATTTTAATTAATGCTTCTTCTACAAATATTTAGTTTTAAACCACACTGAGGAAAAAAAAATAAATATAATACCAACTAATGCAAAAGTTAAATTTTTTTTATAATAGATTAGATTTGTAAATTACAAAATTCCTAAAATATTTAGAATATATACAATATATGTACGATGTTCAAAAAATTTGAAAAATTTTCTTTCAAATCCTATGTTAGTTATTCTAAAATTTATTTTCATTTTTCTTCACTTTCCAAACCACTTTTCCTGAATTCTTTTTAAAACCTAAAAAAAAAGGAAAATTTACCATTTCCTTTCATAATTTTCTTCTTCATTTATGTATATAAGTATTTTTATTTTTTTTTGTTCAGTCCCAGGTTAATATTTAACATATTGAAATAAAAAATTGCTTATAATTTGAAATTCCATTAAATTTATTTTTTTTATAATATACTTTATAATATAATTTATATATATACATTTTTTTTTAGATTGAAAAATTTTTGCGGTTCTGCTGGTGAAGCACTTCAATCTGAGAACAATAAAATGCATATACGTTTTTATGCTGAACACGGACAAGTTGAGAAATCCAGATTTGAAGTATTATATACTGCCTTTAGGGAAAAGAAAGAAGGTATATACATATATTAAAAAAAAATAAAAAAAACGAATGTAAATAAATTATTATGCAATATGTTAAAGTACAAAATTAATCTTGTTATTTTTCAATTTTAAAGGTTGTGATGATGAAACAGAATTCGATTGTGAGGATAACACTTGTATATCAAAAGAATTGAGATGTAATTCAATGATTAATTGTAAATTTAGTGCGGACGAAGAAAATTGTGAAGTAAGAGTTTCAAGTCAATATATAAAATAAACTTTATATTGTATGTAAGACAAACACTTTATCTTAATTTAATATGCATGTAGAAGTTTTATTTTTTCACTTTTATTGAAAATTTCAGAATATACACAATTATACATATTCACATATTATTATTTAATTATTAAGCTCATATTTCTTGAAAATTAATTTTCTTTTTTTTTGTATGTATATTTTGTTTACAGGAAATTGGTAGCAGTTTATCAGAGCATGTAGTTATAATAATAATTATTTTTGGTTTAATATTGGGTGGAATGATATCAACATTTCTTTTCAATTGTATTCGAAAATTGGTTAGGGATCAAAAAATTATTAGGGTAAGTTTAGAATTTAAGAATTTTTGAGAAATGCATGGGATGATAATAATAAATATATATATACTTTTTATGCTGATGCTTGCATTTTATAACGATTATAATAAATAACGATTTTATTCAAAAATTATATTTTATAATTAGCAAGATTTTCAATTTAAATAAAATATTATAATTTTGAGTCAAAGGCGGGCCAAGTACATGTAAAAAAAAATATTCAATGAAGATAATTACTTCTTTTTCAATTAGTTTTTGTTGCGATGAAGGAAAAGGTTCAAAAAACAAGGCAAAATTGCTGTTTTTTTTTTGTATTTTGGCCTGTTTTTTGAACTTCCAAAGATGATTTTTAACGTTTTTCTTAACACTTACTTAAACGTTACATTGGTCTCAATTTAATGCCCTTTTTACTTGTTAATTGCTCGGACGGGTCATTAACTTTAAAAAAACTACACTACTGGAAAGTAATAGACTTCTAAGAACAAAACCTTTTTTTAACACATATAAAATTTTAGAAAACTTAAACGTATGTTGAAAAAAACATATAAAATGGCCTTAATAGCACTTCTACCAAAATACTGTATTCTACAACATAGGTATAGCTATATATATAGTGCATTTCTACTAAGAAAATCTTGTTATATTTAATATATAGCTTAAAGATATATTGTAAATATTTGCATGAATTTTTTTTCCTGCTTACTTGAAAGAAAACAAAAACATTTCATCTCAACATCAAGATGTTTATTAGTCCTTCTCTCTGTTATTGATTCATATGTTTCCATTAACGTTTTTATATTATTTATATTGCTTTCGTATTATTTCTGTATATACAAAAGATATTTTATAAAAAATTATACTTTCTTGGGTTACGTGACAGTCCTATATTCATTAAAATTTGCGCCAATTATTTAACAACATAGCAAAAAAATAAATAAAATTTTCTTTGCTGAAGGAGGAGATCTTTAATCACATCACCACATCACATGAATAAAAAATTTAAAATTCATCTAAGATCTAACAAATTTATATACATTTTTAAGTCATATAGGGTTTTTGTTGCCTGATCACGTTTTCTTTACTATGTTACCCATTACGCCATCCTTCCAATTTGGTTTATTATACAGTAAAAAAAAAAACTAAAAAAAAACTCAACTCGGTGGAAAATGAGCTATTATATATAGCGCAGAAATATTACGTTATTTTTTAGCGGTATGGGCAAACTTGTCCAAAAATGTTTAGCAAATTAATTGAAGCAAAAAAAAATTACTAACACCAAAATAATAGTTCTAGCGAAGAATAAATTACATATAAAAATTTTCCATACAAAATGAAATATTGCTATAATCATAAGCAGCCTATGTCCATACATTAAAAACTATATAATGTCATATTTACATAGTAAGGGATAAACAGAAATTATAGCTGTAGCTATTTTTACTTAATTTAGTATTTTTGTGACATTTTCGAAATTCTGCTCCAATAAAACAGTGCCAGAAGATGATGATGTAAATTTTGTTGAAGTTACGGAAATAGTATAGTATAGGCCGTCATACTACGGCGTGCCCTAAGTTAAATTCCCACCTCGGTCTAAAATTTGTTTCAAATTTTTCAATTTGTCCACTTGAATTAAATGTTTGTTTAAATTATGTGTTTTTTTTTATAGTTTTATGTAAATATTAATTGGCAATTAAATAAAATTGAAATATTTTTCGACAATCCTATTAAATTCAATATACATGTACTTCAAGTGAATATTTAATTCTGATGAATTGTTTTCATAAATCTTATGACGTTTGTTGTAAAACAGTACATTTGAAATTTCTATTTTTTACTATATAGTAGTATAAAGAAAATCTTAATTAACCAATTTTCCTATTGTTATTCATCGAAAATATTAAAATAAGAAAATTTTTTTTTGAATTGGTTAGTAGGTAATAAAATTATTCTTTGAGATGATAAAAAATCTCAAAAAAAAATTTCTCTACTATACCTACCGGTTATTTTCAAATTGTGAAAATATTTGATACAATTATAAGAAGTATAAGAAAAAAAAAAAAATAAATAAATTTATAACCAGCCAATTGAAATAACTTTTATTTTAAATACCCAGAAGTCTTTTTAAAATATTAACTTTGAATTTTTTTTTTGTTTTTTTTTTTATCTTGTTTTCCTTCCGTTTTTATTTATTTTTATTATTCATTTTTTTTTTTTTCTATTCCATTTTCACAAAGCTATGTAGTATTGTGGAAAATTTTCTTTTTAATTTTCTTTAAATTTCAACTTTTTCTTATAGCAAGTAGGTACTTAAAATATTTTGAATATTATTTTTTTTACTTAAAATTTTTGGAATTAATAGGTACCAACTAATTTTGGTTTTTTTTTTTTTTTTTATTGTTAAAGAAAATTTCTACGATAATAAACATTATATACACAGCCAAGGGAAACAATTATTATATACTTATATAATTTTTTTTTTGCAATCCCTATTTAAATCTGAACCATAATATAAGTTTAAGTACTGTGCGGAAGCAATAAAATTGTATATCATCATGGTATAACCATGGTCTATGATTTGGTAACTTCCGCAGAAGAAGAAGAAGAAAAAAAAAATCCTAAGTTATCAATATTAGGTTCAAAAATGCAAAAAATTTAAATATGAAATCTTTGAAATGAAGCTTTTTGCAGAAAAATGCTAAAAATTAAAAAGGAATACATAAAAAATAAAGGAACTGCTTTAATAATGCTTGTCTGATATTTTTCCTTGTAAGATTTTAAAATCAATAAGAAATATAATCCTTAAAAAATAATGTGGTTTTCTGAAACAATTTCATTTATTTTAATATCTCTAAAGATGATTTTATAATTTTTTTTATTTTTTTTTTTTCTACAAAACATTTTATGGTATTATTATTTTTCGTAGACCTTTTCTTTATATTTTTCTGAATTTACAAAAAAAAAACAAAATTTAAAAAAATCTCTTGTTTCTGGGGTGGGTCTAAAAATATAAAAATAAAATAGTGCCCACATATAAAGAAAAGTGCCTTTTTATTGTTATTTTATTATTAGTCGATACCGGCACTTTTTTTGGCGAATTTTTCAATTTTCCGGACAACTTTACCAATTTTTATTTCCGCAAAAAAACCTTATTTGACTAAATTACGAACATTTAAAAAAAAAATCAATTCTTAAGGCGTTCGCAAGTGGTGCGCTTACCAACGAACAGCATTTTATTTATATAGATTTTTATTCAGATATTTCAATCTTATCGCGGCGAACAAGAACTTCGTCCATCTGACGAGTGAATATAGCATTAATATTATGTCAAAGAATTTTTTTCATATAATTCTTTAAATTAAAATTAAACAAACTTAATTAACTATGTTTTATTTTCAATTTTCATTAAACTGTTTTTGAGGGATCATGATCATGAAACTTCAACACAAATCTTTATCTAATAAATTCTATTTCTTAAAAACGCAAAAAAAAAATAAAAATAATCATTTAACTATACATTTAGTTTAACATTTATTTTTTTTTTATTTTCATTTGGGAAATTCGTATATATACGGAAAATCTCATAATAGAAAAAAAAAGAAAAGAAAATTAAAAAATTGTTTTCGCCACACACAGTTTTCCGTCTTTTTTTCTTTTAGATATCACGCTATAAACAATTTTGTTAGAAAAAAATTATATTTTCTGTTTCTGATAATGGTTTAACATTATTTTGTTAAAAGCACTCCATTATAGTTGATGCGCTGTTAAATTTCATAACTTCTGTCCTAGTTTTATAAAATACTCTTTTTGAATTTATAAAAAAAATAATTTCTTGTATTTCATTTTCGTAATGTTTTAAGGGTTTTTCTATGTTGGTTTTTTTTTTCGCCTCTAAAATTTTTGTTATTTTTTTTTTTTTTTTCTTTCTGTTTATTCCTTTTTTGGATATACAAATATATATATATCACAAATCCACCACATAATGTACGTACATGTATACAAAATTCTTTGGGTATATGTACACACAAAAATCGTTCTGCAGGAATTGCCCGTCAGTAAAAATGAAATATTTCATATTGAGCAATATATTATGGAAACACCAAGAACAGCAATATTTTTGGGTATACAAAATGATATTGTGATTAATTTTCCACCACCACCACCATCACCACAATCATCATCAACAAAAGGATATGAAAAAACAGCAAAAACAGCAACCGATAGTAGTTGTAGTACAACTACCGATGATGAAAAAATTAAAAAAAAAAATATAAATAAAATAAAAAATATAACTAAACTAATAAAAAAATAATAATTTTCATTCAAGTGGAAAATAAAAAGTTTTTTTTTTCTTTATTTGATTTTTGTTTGTCTCTTTTATTTGTGTCTATTGTTTGATCGGAATTAAATATATAGGAAAAAGAATAATAATTTTGTTAATTTTGAAAACAATTGGTAAAAGCTTTGCTGTTGGTATTTAATTTTAGGCTCGACATATTATTATTGGATGAGTTTTGATTTTAAATTTAATATATATTACACATTTTAATAGTTTGAAAGTATGCTGCAAGAAGTCATATATATATTAAATTGAAAGGCAAACTATATAGTTGAGTCGACAGATTAATCGATTGTCTTATGTTACTAATTAGTAGTATTAAGTCAGTATTAAGCAAAGGATTGACCAGTTGATCTATAAAGAATAGTGCTGTAAAATTTTTCCTGCTATTTTAAATTATATATATTTTTAATTAGAATTAAGAAAAAATATGTAATAGATTTATAAAAAAATTATTAAATTGAAATTAAATTAATGTTACAAGATTTGAAAGAAATTATTAAATTGTTAATTTGGCTTTAAAACCATGAGTATAATATTTTATTTTAAAAACTTAATGAACTTTTTTTTTTCTTAAATGTTATTTCTATCAATATTCATGTTAACTTCGAAGTTATTTTCAAGCTTTTATGACTTGATCACGGCTAATTTACCTATCTGAATAAAAGATACTGCAAAAATCTATGTTATTATTGCATACTTATTTCTATCAAATTTAGAAAAATGCAATTTATTTATTTTATCTATTTTTTGCATTCAAGTGGTGAATAGGTTTCCAAAACATTCCTCCAAAAATTATTTTACGGCGGTAGCTGTGATCATGCCATTAACATCAGAATCAGACACTTTTTTTTTTAATTTACATTGGAAAAGGAAAAACATTTTTTTTTGTTGCGAAATTCTTTTTATTTATGTCCTTTTTTTTTAAAAGCATCCTTTTAAAGAACACAAAGAAAATATAAAAATTTAACTTTTTTTTTTTTTTTTCGTTTAACTTAGCTTGCAAAAATGTATATAAAGAACATATTGTAGAAAAGTATTTAAAGTTGCTTAAATCAAGATAAATTTAATAATTTAAGTTTTTTTTTTTTTATATTCTTTGTAAAATATATCTGGTCATTATGCAACTGAAAAAAATGTTAAAATAATACGAAAAGGACTATAATTATACTATACCCATATATTATATTCTGATGCGACAGAAAAGACAAATGCTTGAAGCTTTATAAATGTAGACAAGAAAAAAAAAATTAATTTCCTATATATGCATTTAATTTTTATGGGTTACATGTACATTCTACATAATATATTTGATATAAGTTTCAGAAAAGTATTAGAATTATTGTCAGATTTCCGAAAATAGAATTAATGATTTTTTATTCTTCTCTTATACCTTTAAAAACACAAAAGATTTTTCTATATTTATGGTAAGAATATAGTTAAAAACTTATTAAGACATGGCAATTATGTTTTATGTATGTACAAAAATTAAATGAAAGACATATTAAATATGTAGGGATAGAGAGTAAAAGAAAATGGGCAGGAAAATCAATAAATCTTTTTTTTTTCAAATTTCTTTAACATTGACTAATGTGCGAGTTAGTGAACTGGACGAATTTATGAGGCTAAGTTTTTATATAATTATAGGACAATTATATCTTCGAAATTAATTATTTAATTTAAATAAGAAAAATTTAAATTTTTGTATTTTCAAGTATTGTTAGCCCTTTAAGAATTTTAAGGATTATTTTTCTAATTATAACTCCTGGAGGTCCATTAATAGTTTAAGAGCGTTAGTCAAAAATTACAGGAATAATTGAATTTAAGATATATATATTGTTTAAATTTTGTTTTTTGTTTTATATAATGTTAAATCTATTTTCATAATTAATCAAGTTTTCTAAATATTTAAATACAATTATTATTTGCCATAATTGATTCACTATCAGCAATTATAATAAAATTAATGGCTAAACATAATAAATTTGATCAAACTGAAAATTGAACCTCTTATAATGCATTTAAATGAAGATAATATGAATAAAATTATATATATATACATTATATTTTAAATAATGTTATTTGCTTTGTTTTATTTAAGTGTTATAAAACTATTAACCATTTCAGTGTGTCTTGTTTTGCTTATATATAACTAATAATAATAATAATAGGTATGTTTTATGCTATTCTGAATTTAATGCAATCGCTTAAAGAAACTTAATTAAAATTCATAATAGTTTTTTAAACAATAAAAGTTAGGTATATGCTTTCTGTAATTTTAGGAACATATACGACAGTCTAAAGAAAGCAAACTGGATGAAATGGGCAGATCATCAGCCAAAAGATCTGATCCTAATTTGTCAATCAAACTATCACCAAGGTAATTTACTATGCAGTTTTGTTTACAATAATACTATATTTGCCATTCGTAAATCTTGTTTTTATTTTACGAAATTTTTTTTTTTGATTTCTTATTAAATATTAATTCTTTTTATTACGTAAAGCAAATTAAAAAAAAAAAAATTCAGTTAGAAAACTGATAAACATAAAATACATAAAGAAACTAATATTTTTTAATATTAAAAAATTATTTCTTATTCTTCCTTAATTATTCAACTGTTCATTATAGGGAGAAACATTCCCAAACTTCATTACAAATTCTTGATGATGTTTCTAATCGTTTTTATCGCGATATTGTACCAATTTCTGTACAACCTACACATGTAGATATAAAATCTAGTGATGGTTTTATTGCGCCTGAACCAATTTTACGTCAGCATCATGACATGGTCGTACAAACTAGTTTATGTGATGGATCATCATCATCTGTTCCACCTGACAATGGTCTTAGTATTGGCGGAAATATGTGTGATACTGGCTGTCAAACAAGGTATATCTGAAAATATCATTTTCTAACTTTTATAAATTGAAATTTATAAAATTATTTGAAAAAACTAGCACCATCGTATATAATATAATTCATAATATTAAAACGAATAACATATTTTACAGGGAATCATTATTTCAAACCCCTTCAATAGCTCAATTAGTTAGGCAAAAATCATTAGCATCTTCATCACCGAACCAATCCCAAAGTGCTATACGTTTCTCAACCTTTGGTTATGACCAACAACAAATACCAACAAAATCAAAATCATTATCTAGGCAAAGTAGTGCACACCAACAGCAATCAATTGAAATGGAAGAATTGCATGGTCAGCGGCTTCCAGAAACAAGTTTATGTCAGCATCATCATCAGCATCAAATGCATCATTTACAACAACTACAAAAGCAACAACAAGCAAACACAATGCCACATCATCACATTCAACAACAACAACAACCAGGAAGTGGAAATCATTATCATCAAACATTGATTGGTTCCGGGAGTGGTGTAGGAAAATCATCGAAACAAAAAAGTGATGATAGTAAAAATTTAATTGATATTAGAAATTCAGCACCAGATGTTATTATCATGACATCCCATTGACAATTAAGGAACCGTAATTTAAATAATATTCTTTTTTTATCTCAAATAAAATTATTATGTTCAATGATTTTTCATTATTATTAATAATCATTATTTAATTTTTTATAATTTTTGTTAATAGACATTTTTCTTGTTATACATTTCTGATGTTATACAGCTAAGCAGTCAAAATTTGGAAAAAGGTATAAACTTTTATTTGTATAAATCCCTAAAAATTTGTATTTTAATATACGTCTTCGCTTAAATGCATAATTGATTAAAACTTCTGGTCAAAACTTTTAAATTGCTCTGATAGTTGAATTTCCTGTGATATGCAAATCATATCATTTAAGAGTAGAGCTTTACAGGTAAGAAATAGTTAATATCGAATATTAACTATATTCAGTGAAAAATTAAGCTCGAATCTCGTTTACTCTCATGTATTAATTGTATAAAGCACTATTTTACTCTTCGTATATAGTAGATCTTTCTTGAAATACCTATATTCACATAGTCTATAATAATAATAAGTACAATATAGAAGATATTTTACTAAATATTATTATAATGGATATTTTTTAAAAGAAATTTTTGCTTCAGTACTATATACTTGATTATTATTATGTCGACATTAAAAATTTTGCTGATTAAAATAATAATGTTTATCGCATTGACCTTTAACGAAAAAATATCCAAAAATTTTAGTCCAAAACCCCCATTATCAAAATTCATAATGTGATTTATATGCATATAGTTTATTATAATTTGGATATTTAAAATAAGAGAGAAGAAAAAAAAAAAACCATTTTGGGACATAGAAATTTAGATTGGAGCCTATGAGACCAAATTTAATGCTATTAAAATTATTAAATATGCAAATTTCTAGAATGTCTTCACATTAAAAAAAAAAAAATAATAATAATAACATTTTTATGCAAATATGATGTGTTGGGTTTTTGCAAGTTTCACACATGAAATAGTAATTAAAATTTTCATTTAATTTGTAGTTTTCAAGGATATAATATGTTAGAGATACGGGTATATACAGAAATATCTATATCATATAGATTTTTCTAATAAATTGTTTGCAATAAAAAATTTAAAAGATAAAAATTATGCATAATTATTAGAAAATATAATCAAAGTAATAAATATTTTAATGATAATATTATTTTGTTAGTTTATCACATCGTACGATTAGAAATTTTAGTTTAAAATTTTATTTTTAATTAGGTAATTGTCTGAATAGAATGGAATATTAATTAAATTACTAAAGTCAAAATTTTTCCACTCTAAAAATTTATATTATGGTCTTCTCTACAATATCGATATTAACTACAATTTGCTTTCAATTCTATTTTATATAAGAAAATTCATTAAATAATTTTTTTTTTTTTAGTAAATTGTATTGAAATCCACTATCAATATTAAATATCTGATAAGTTCTTTCAGGTTTTAATGTCATCTCTGCTTACTATAAACCTTATACTGCAAACCTGGCTTAAATAAAGTTGTCCATATTCTAATCAATTAATACTGAAAAATTAAGAACTGTGCAGTTTGTGGAATCTTTTTAAGTTTTGATCAGATTTGTTTTAATATTAATTTGAAATTTCATAATAGATAGAATTGTGATGTATATAAATAAAATTTTTTGAGGTTTTTTAACCAATTTTGACAATTTTCTCAATTTAATACACACATGATTAAAGTCAATAATTATAGCTTCAAATTATTATAATAAGCTATTATATGTTTTAGATACGATTTCGACATTTTTCTATAATTTTTTTTTTTTGCATCGAAAACATATTTTGTTTATTTCTTCATTTTTTTTCCTCTTTCATTTTTACATTTTTATTTAAATTAAAATTATTTAATAATTGTATAATTGTAAACATCTGCTTTCAGATAATGAGTTGACAAAAAAAAATTAGTTATATATAATATTATAAAAATTATTTTAATAAATATGAAAACAATTGTATTTAATAATTGTAGGTAATAAATTATAATGATAATTTAATTAGATAATGTTATATTATATAAATGTGTAAATAATTATAATAATAAAGAAAATTCAATAAAAAATAAAATCAATAATTGAAGCATTTTTATATGGAAAAATTTTCAAAAAAAAATTAATAAATAAATAACAAGAAAAGAAATTAAAAAAAAAAAAAAATAAATAATTTGTTAGGTTTTTGATATTACATAAATTCTTAAAAGTTATTAAATTCTATATATAAAATATATGAAATTTTATTTATATGAAAATTTTAAATTTCGTTTTATGTTAAGTTTTATTTTGTAAAAAAAATGAAAAAAAAAACAGAAATAAAAACAAAATTGTAAACTGGAATTAATGAATAAAAAAAAAATAAAAAAAAATTTTAATGAATAAAATTGAGCTGAATTTAATTATTCTGTGTGTGATTTTTTTTTAATGGGAGTCAATGTTTTGCCTTTAGGTATCTAGTATTGCGTTAATTTCATTGATTATTTTAATTCTTTGACACTACAACAATATCGCTGGTTTGTCCCCTTATAATGGCTATATTATGTGAATTCATCCTTGACATTATACTAAATTTTTTATATCCTATCTAGAATTCTCGAAAACGATACTCCAGATTTTTATATGAAAACATTTTATATTAGTCAAAAGAAAATTGTGGAAAGGAAGTTATAGTTTTTGAAGTCAGTGAAGGTAAACTTAAAATGCATGCTAATATATAGTTTTTTTTAAAATTATTACATGTATTAAACTTTAGTTTTTATTCTTAGAATAAAACGTTTTCAAGCAAAAATTAAAATTATAAGAAATTTTTCCGGGTTTTTTTTTTCATTAAAAATTTTTGCTTGAATTCCTTAAAAATGAATATAACCTTTCTTTAAAAAGTTTTTTTTTTAAGTTTTCCTTTTGTAATTAATATCTTTTCCTCTTAGTAATTATTTTCTATTTATCTTGATAATGCTAAAAGCTCATCATGTTCTTATAATGCAAGAACTGAAAATAATTGTGGTTGTAATTTAAAAGATTTTTTTAAGATTATATCCAAAGAAGAAAAAAGGGTTTAGATAAACTTCGAAAGTTTTTCTTAAAATATCACAAATTATCACAATTTGGGAATCTTAACTGAGAAATATTAAAAGATATTGAAAAGAAAAAGTTTAAAATTTAATATTTTTTACTACTAGTAAGTTGTACCCGTAAGTTTTAATTAGAAAATGTCATGTGTAAGCGCCAATTAGAAAATTTTCATTTAATTTCAAAATTTTAAATCTAGCTAAGTTGGGAAAACCATAATATCTAAACTGGATATGAATTCAATTTACTTAGTTATAGTATAGTTAATACAAAAGGTAAGTTTTACATTCTTTTATGGGCTCCGCATCAAACAACTTATAATTGAGATTAGAGTTTACAATTATATAGCTAAAAAGAAAATTAAATTTTATTTATTATTTCTTCAGGTATGTATAAACAGATTATTATTGCTTTCATTCACAATTAGTATATGAACATAATAATTAAAAATAAAAATTTATGTGAAAATCTGTTAGATATTACACTTTCATTCATTTTTAATTTTAAAATTTTAAAAATAATAAAAAAACAAAACTTGAAAGCGTGAAACAAATAATTCTTAATTGATGATTTCTTTTTTTAATTATGAAAATATGTTTTGCAAAAGATTGAAGTAAAACTATAAATTTAAGATATATTATGCTCAATGAGTGAAAGACACATATCCACGGACAGTGATTTATTTTAATTGAGTATATTTATTTATTTTTATATATGTAAATTATTTTATTATAGATCCTCTGAGAATATTTTTATAATCACACTTATCGTGTTTAATATTATTAACAAAATAATAAAATTTATAGGCTTTAATAAAAAAAACATTCATTTTTCATTTTGTTAAATTCTACTTCTTTTTTTCTTAAACTTTTAATGAAATTTTTGATTTAATTAAAGAAAGTCTTTTTTGAAATATATATGGCAAAAAAAAAAAAAAAAAAATTAAATTGTTTTTATATAACTTTTATTAGTTTTTTATGAACTAACTAAAAAGAATTAAGTCGAGAATATAAAATTTTGACTTTCACTTGGTATTTTATTGAAACAAAAATTTTCCTTAAAAAATATATATGTAGGTATATAATAATTAAATTGGTAAAAGTTTTCTTCTTTTTTTTTTTGTTTCTTCTTATATTTTGCTTTTCTCTTTGTATCAGCTGAAAATATAACATTAAGAAAAGTTCTTTCTTAATTAACTTTTAATAGGATATAAAATAATTAGTTGTTTATGTTTTTCTTGTTCCTTCTATGCCATCTAAGTCTCATGATACTCTCATGTGTTATTTTTCTAGCAAAATGAACAAAAAAACAACTAAAAATGTAAAGTAAGAGCAGAGTATACATATGAGTGTAAATAAAATATATAAAGGATAAAATTAAAATAATATGTATATGCTCCTTTAGTAATAAAATTTACTATATATGCAAAATACATATACATTATAATGATAGAAGTATATATTCGCACAAACAAAACACTTTATTATAATATCAATTATAATATTTATTTATTTTATTCAACAAACAGATGGCAAAATATTTATTCAATGAAGAGAGCAACATAAGTACAAACAAAATTTTATTTATAATTACACAAAAAACACTAAAAAATTAAATTAATTTACATGAAATAAAATTTTATTTATTTATTTACATTTTTTTTAATTTTAAGATCTTGTTAGAAGTACAAAAAATTTATTGCAGTACTTTAGACAAAAATTTTATTTACATAATTATCTAAATAAAAAAGAATTCATATATGAATCATTTATATGAAATTTTAATAAATTTCATGAACGAAGTTGAAACTTATAGTGATCAACAGATTTATGTTGCTGAAATAATGAAAGTTCTTAATGCTGGTAACTTTTCATTTCTTGTGTACTGAAGGAAGTTGCGACTGTATATCAGCAAGTTTCAATTTTTTTTTTGGGAACATGTTCATTTCGGTATCATACTATACAAAAAAGCGAATATTGCTGCTTTTTCATTGTATACTGCAAGCTTCTTGATTTAAGAGGAACGAACTTGAGAATTTCTCATATAATATGGAATTTATTTTTATCATCATTTCACAAAAACAAACATTAAAATTATTCAAAAACTTTCATTGCAAATTTAAATAACTTTGTTGAAAATTATTTGAAATTTTTAAATTTATTCTTTTTACACAAAATAACAAAAAATTGCAATCCCATTATTCCTACTTAACAGAAACTTATTGTCATCCACTATCATTTTAAACTATTTACAATGAGAATTTTTAATAAAACATTATATTCTAAGAATTTATCGAAAAATCTTAGAATTTTTTTTGCCACAATCCACAATGTACTAAAAATACAATAATATTTAGAAGACTATAGAAAAATATAGCAAAATTATACTATCAATGCTCAATAGAATTTGTTTGAATTGTTTGTGTGAAAATTACATAATAATTTGTATAAATATATATTTGAAATATATGTGCATAGATAATATGTAGTTACATATATGCACAGGATCAAATTAAAATCAAAAGAAAATATTAAACATTAAAGCGAGAGTGTTTTATGTGATTTTTGAACATATCTTCAAATTTACAATTCATTAAAAGATAGAATTATGTACATTTCATTATTGATGGTTTTTTACAGTTATTATTATTATTGCTAATTTCATCTATAAATTAAATTTAAATAATAATATAATTTTTGCTTTGTAATATATAATAAAATGAAGTTAAATTTTATAAAACAGATTTCAAATAGTGTATCTAAAGTACATTATTTTTCTAAAAAAGTTCAATGGGCTCAAAGAGGGCTAAAATAATGTAATAACTTTATTTCTCATTTCATTTATGGAAAAGAAATTTTTTAAGATATTTCCTCTGATTGAATTTTATACATATACTTATACTAATAATATATGAAATAATTTTTATAATGTTTTATTCTGTTCGGCGTATACTAAATTTATTGACCATAAAATTTTGTGTGTGCATATTCAGCGGAAAACATTACAATATTTTATTTGGTATATTAATTCTATATATATATATATATATATAATGTATTAGTAATATAATATATAATGCATTTTATATTTATTTATAAATACAACAATATGGTAAAGTGTAATGTACAAAAAATACATTATATTTAATATTTTATTGAAAACTTATATAACTGAAATATTGATTGTAAATTTAAAATTCACTAAAATACAATCAAGTACCTATGAATGTTCAAAAAAAAAAAATAATATAAACATTTTTTAACTTTATACAATTTAATATAGATACACGATACAGGGTATACACTTTATAAATAAATTTATAAATTTAAATTGTTTAATTGTTTTATTAGAAGTCAAGTGCACTTATTAAGAGATATTATTTTGTATCTATAATAATATCTAATAAAAGTTAAGAGTCGATTAGTGTCACTTAGTGGGATTGATAATAAACTTTTTGTATTATATAATTTCTAATTTAGCGCAATGGAAAATATAATGAATATATATTAATATACAAAGTACTAAAATATTGGAAATTTATAATGAAGCTTTATTTGAATATGATACTTGTATGGAAATCTGTTCTGTATTTTATTTGAGTGACCCCAGTGAGATTATAGAAAAAGATCTTGAAACTGATTTTAAGAAAAAAAATATTCGATTAGCCTTAACAGTAAGGTCAGAAATTAAATATATCTATATTTACTAAAAAAAAAACTGTCAATGTAAAATGGATATTGAACTATCAATACTTCCCTCTTATGTAATTTTAAGTACATTTCAATTCAAAGAATTTTACGGACAAATTAAAAATTTTATAATTAAAAAATAAAAATTTCCAAATAATTTAAATTCACACATAAAAACAAATTCAATCAAAGTTAAAACTAACAAAAATATTGTTTCCGAATCAATAAATTTTGTGTTAAATATAAATATATTAATTTTATTTTATTATATGTAAATATTTTTATTTGACCTCTTCAATATTTATTTTAGTTAATTTTTTATTTTATTTTTAACTTCAGTATACAATATTTATATAAATTTATTATTATATAATATTTATAAAACTTACTATGTGGAAAACAGAAAATTGTTGATAAATTTTAATTAAATGAAAGCTTTGTTAGTTATATTTTACAAAATAATTCATCCATATCTTGCTTCCTTCCCGAAAACTATTTGTTTTTTTTTTTTGTTTTTTGTTTTTTTTTTTTACTTTAACTATTTATTTTACCGGATATATTGGTTTCCTGTGAAAAGTATTTTCCTTCACAGCATGAAATTTTTTATCTTCTTAACCAATATGGTGAGATTAAGTTTTAAACTTTGATACTATAAGTACATAATAAAATATTTAAGAAATTTATTTAAATAATAAAAAGATTATAGTATGTTTTATTTTCCCATATATTGACAAATTACTAGTTAGACACAAAATTTTTTAGGTATAATATAAAATTTCAAAGTTTTATAATTCAAGGAAAAAAAAATATGTGAAGTTTTAAGCAAACCTGTAAAAAAAAACTTTTAATATGTTCAGTGAATTTCCTCCCATCATCGTTGTTTAGTTAAAAATTGGATAATTATGTTGTTAAAGCTTTCTTAAAACTAAACTTCAACCTCAAATGTCACATAGAATACGATGCACGAGCAAAAGAGAATATTATTTTCATAAAGATATATTTAATCCTTTTATATACTTGAATTGAAAACAATTTTGCACGTAAAATTAAAACATATAAATAAAAAAATCTATGAAAATAAAAACATAAGATATTGAAAAAAAAAAATCAAATGGAATAAATTATTATTTTTCCATTTATTATTTTTAATAAACAAAAGCATAAAAAAAACATACAAAAAAATAACTACCCTCAGGGTGTTATTGATGGTTGTTATAAAATCTATTTTATGTAAAAGAAAAAAGAAAATGAAGACAAAATTCTAAATTTTATATACAGTTCAGCTTTTCTAAACGGAAAATTCTAAAAATTAAATACATATTTTGTTACTAATAGTTTTCTTTTGATTTATAAAAATAAAAAATAAAAAACAAAAAGTTGTAGTAAAATAAAACTTTTCCAATTTTCTGATTTTATATATTTAGAAAAAAAAAAATAAATAAATTTATATATAAATGTAGCACCTATAACCTATAATATCTATTTATTCAAAATAATTTAAAATCTGTCAAAACGGATTCCAAGATCTTTATATAACTTTACAATATTTGTTTAGAATTTGAATTTGCTGATTTTTGTTTTCAAAAGAACTCAATTTCAAATAAATTTAAATTTAATTCTGAACAACATTATTAAAATTATAAGAGTTTTTAGTTAAATACTAAAATTTGTGATGGAAAAAGTTTTCCAGAATAACGAAAGTTATACAGTGATATAATCAATTTCATGGAAAAACACTTCTCCGATTGATGTTCAAAAATCTTTCAGCATTTTTTTTTTTTAATTTAATAGTTTTTAATAATTATTTTATACATATATTTTTAGCATAAAATTAACCCTTCTTAGTTCATATATCTTTTGAAAATGCAGCAAATTATTTCAGATTATATGTACATAAGTTCATAATCCATAAGAATACTATCTTTCTTGTACAAAATATATATATTATTTGTACCAAAGTTAAAATATTTTTATATTTTATGAAAATATACATATTTAAAAGAAACAGCTTGAATTATCGTTTAAATTTTCTTTAAATAAAATAGGAAAAATATTTCCCATTACATCTATATATCAGGATATTATTATATGTATATACTTTTAGCAGATTTAATTTACTTGTTTTTAAGTTTTTCTAGAAAAAGCAAACAACAGCAAATGGTCATAAAGTTTTATATGCAAATCCAGGTGTTTTTTATTGTGATTACAATATTTTTGTTCAGATATTGGTCCGATTTGATATAAAAAAAAATAAAATAATATATACATATATATTTAACTTTTAAAACATATGCAAATGGGAAGTTCTACATGTATATGATACTTAAGATCAAAATGAAATTGATTTAGATTTTCGTTTTTATCTGAAAAATAATAGAATTTTTTTGTGTTTTTTTTTTTTTTTTTTGCGATAGAAAATTATTTTAGATATTTGTAAGCCTTCTGGTAATAAAATAAATTCTTAATTTAAAAAAATACAGCATTATTTTCCAATTTCCTTTTTGCGAAATATGTGAAATTTTTCTATTATGCTCATTTTATCTGAATTCAAAAAGAAAAAAAAAACTAAAACATTTTTTTTGGAAAAGAATATATGGGATAAATAAAGTTTATTTGCATTCCCTGATCATTTTGGCTACGGAAGCTAATTATTTTTTGAAATTTTCTTTTGAAAACTATTTAGTGTATATTTAAAGGGTTATCATTCAAAGCAGTAGAAGAAAGCAAACTATAATATCTCTTTTTTAATGGTTTTTTTTTTATTATTTTGTTTTAGACTATAGATTCAAATTGGCGCGCTATTATTATCCCAGTGCTTAAAATAAGTACTTTTAATAGCATAAACATCAAATAAACTTATCACCAAAGATAAGCTTTCCATTGAATTTTCAAAACTATAAAACCTGAAATTAATATAAAACATCTTTAGGTCCAAATCTAAAACAATAAATTATATTCAAAAAAGATTAAAGCAGCAAAAGGATATAATATACACAAATCTTTCAGCTAAAAAATAATTCAAAAGCTTTCTACAGAATTTTCAACAACGACAGAACATAAAATTTATTATTCTTTTTTTTATTTGTCATTTTTGCGAAATTTAGTAAGTCTACAGTCATGAAAGAAAATTGATACCGATGGTATCAAAAAAAAAAAGAAAAAAAAACAAAGCTATTTTTGTATGTTCTCATGCTATATACAAAGAGGAATAAGAAATGATTACAAAATCAATCAACATAGAATATTACCTACTCTTAATCAAAAATATCATACGCTTTGCTACTTTCAGTTTCAAAATGTATGTTTTGTATATCTATATTTTTAGAGGTTACCAGGAGGTTTTTGTTGTTTTTATATATCAACCTCCAAAAACCCCAAAAAAAAAAAAATGTGGGTTAGGTAAAATGTTTTATTTTTGGTATGTTTTAGTTTGTTTTTTTTTTTTTCATTCCACCAAACGACAAAATGTTTCAATAAGAAGTGATTTATGATTAAAATGTTAATAACAAATTTTTCACATTATTATCTCAAAACTTGACAAAAACAAACAATAAAAAAAAAATAAGAGTTATTGCGGTGACATTTTCAGGAATAAATATTTTTCTTTAATTATTATGTTATTTAAATAAAAATAAAAATAAAAAAAATTACTCATATGGGGAAGATAATAATAAATTAAATGAAATTTAGAAAAAACAATTTAAATTTTAAATTAAATTGCATTTTTTTTTTTTTTTTTGCTTTTTTTTTCAATGTAACGACATAAATTATCGAGTTAATAATGATTATTTCCATTCTGGGACTAACAAAATTAAAAAAAAAAAAAAAAAAAAATGCTCACTGCCCCAAAATTTTCTAATTTTATATTCTGATTGGGAAATTTACTATAACACCAATAAAAATATAGTTTTGCTCCCAAAGAAAACATATCTTATATATAAAGCAGAAGTTGTCTCTTTGTCTGTTCCGAACAGGCTCCTACACCGCTCAACCGATCGTTTTCAAACTTACACCATGTCTTTGTCTCAGGTCGGGGGGTCGTTATAGGCTATTTTAAAATTTGATTGGTCTCCTACCCAGAGCGAACTTCAAAAGTTCGTTCAAATTTGATACGTAAAAAGAGTAAAAAAAAAATGTTTGACGTACTACCGATTTCATCAAAATTTGGTACGTAAAAAGACATGTTGCTGCAACAGTTGCTGCATTAAGTTGTACTATCGTGCGAAGCCGGGTATTTCGTTTAGTATATATATATATATATATATAGGATGGTATATTTAAGCATCAACTAGCTTCCATGTTAAGACTTTTTAAGTCAACTTTTAAATAATATATAAAAAGAAAATTTTAAAAAACTATAAATATACGGTATTTAAAAGCTATATATACAATACTTTTATCGATAATATTTTTTTTAAAAGAAAATCAAATTCCTATTAAAAAAGGGAAAGAAAACTACTATAAAATGTTTAAATGAAATATAATTATATATAATAAATATATACACACATTTATATTATTAGGTATGAAAAACCCATAATAAAAAAGGTCAAAAACCAATTAAAATTCCATTTTTGACAGAAATTGTATATCTCTTTTGAAAAGGGTACTTTGATCTTTCAAATAAAAATTTTTATAACATTAAAAAAAAAAAGTAAAACAGATTTTTATTTTTTTGTTCTTTTAAATTTGTTAAATGAAACACCAAATTTAATTTATCATCACGATAGACTTTTACCTTCACATCCTTCGTTAACATTAATGTAATTTTTATTTTAACATTTACAAAATATATAAAAGAAAATATTATTTTGTATTTTTTATCATTTTTATACTATATACACACTTATTATTAAAATATATGTATAGTACAATAAATTAAAATTGAATTGGGTTGACTTTAACTTAATTTCAAATATTTATATTTATATTAATGCAGGAAAAAAAAAATGTATATGTACAGATTATGCAAGTAAATATATAATCGAGAAACAAATTTCAGCAACAGCAATATAAAATATCTACATACTACTTATTAGTGCGTTTTTATTCATGTATAATATTTTTTGATGGCAAAAATGAAGAATGTTAGATTACATTAAAACATTTGATATATATAGTGGAACTTAAAAAATTTAAATTAAAAAAAATGAATTTAATATGTTTTAAAAATTAGGAAATTCATAAATATAATATAAGTCCTTGCAACCTTTGTATGTATATAGAAACGTCATTATTTTTAATGATAATAATATTAAACTTCGAAATAAGAACGAAATTGTAATTAAAAATGATAAATATATGATAAATATTCAATGCTAAATTTAAATTGCTTACACTTTCATATCGTTACTGAATATGCTAAAGTGTCTGATGAATTTTATATGCATATACATAATTTTTATTCAATTTAATATTTTTGAACGAAAAATGCATTGCGAACTGTAATATAATTAAATTTAAAATGGATGTTACCCTTTCTGAATAATTATTTTTTTTTTATGCGATTGAAAAAGGTGCAAAATACGTAAAATTAAAAACAAAAAATCAATTTTGTTTATGATTTTACATTTATTACTTTCATTTTTAGAAGAAGATTATTTTTTATTTAATTCTAAACAAGTAGTATAAAAAAGACTATATAAAATTGTGGAGCATGATTTTATAAAACAGCACAACACTGATTGAATGTTAGGAATATTTTTCTTACTTTCATATATAAGATAAGTGATAAATATAATAATTTTATAATTCAAAAATCTGACAAAATATAACTGCAAAATCGTCAAAATCAAATGAAAATGTTATTAACAGCTGAAAAATAATACCTACAAATATGTCAACATCCACTCCAGGTCGTATTGACACTTCATGTTTATTATTTTATGAATTTAGATAGTGGGTGAATGAAATAAGTTATTTTGCATATATTTAAATTTAATTGACAAGGTTTTTAATTCAATCGACGTTTTCCCTTGAAACTATAAAGAATAATATATTTATGCGTGGTAATATTGTAAAAGCACCTAGACTCTTATTTTACGTCAATGCGTTAAATTTGATGGTCTTCAATAATCCCATGAAAATCCCATATTTAACAATTGAGGAAAAAAGAACAAAAAACATTTACCAATTAAAAATAAAAAACAATATCATGCCCAAACTCAATCAATAAGTATTCATTGATCGAAAATATTTGAAAGAACCAATACAGATTTTTAATTCAAAATTAATCCACAACAATACTTAAGTAAAAGAGAGGCCTATCTATTATTTATTTGTTGCAAAAGGGCTCAATTTTATGTAAAAGGATAAACGATAGTTAATGTCGGAATTAAAAGTTCTGAAAATATTTTATGATGTATTAATTTGCAAATGAAGTTTTACTAAAACTATAATATTCACATAACAAAATAAATCCTTTTGTATTTATGTAGACGATAAAAAAAAAATAAATGACATTTTATTTACATTTATATATTTTTCATTCTGAAATTCTTAAAAATTTAATTTGACGATAAATTTTATTCGAGTTTTTTAAATAAATCCTAGTTTTTTATAAATATTTCCTTAATTAATATTACAAAAATTTAAATATTTTATTAAAGAGGTTCTAAAGTCATAAATTAATCAATGTTTCTGTAAAGCTTATAATTTATTCAGTTAATAACTAAATAATTTTTAATGCGACAAATTAAATTATTTGCCACCCTGAAGTTATAAAATTGCAACAAAAGGTAATAAGTGTAACTTATTGCATATAAACTTAAAGTATTTTTATAAATTATAAAAATTTATAGCTTTGAGGAAATATTGACAACTTTAAATCTTACATGATAAATTTTTTTGTTTGAAATTTTACGTATCTCATGTCATTAGGTATATATTATTCATTTTTGTCATATTGAAAGAATATTATAAAGTTTTAATTAATTTATTTATGTAAATACCTTAAGAATTTCTATAACATTCTTTAATTCTATGATAAATTTATTATAGAAAATATTATTTCTTATATTGAAAGAATATCAAGAAAATTTATAGAATAATTTTTAACTGGATCTTAGTTAAGTGTCAAAACAGTAGAAATAATTTTATAGAAAAATACTTTCCTGATACAAATACGTCAAGTTTGTATTAAGCTTCGCAGCCCAATTGGTCGTTTGACTAACTATAAAATAAAAAATAAAATATTTATTTTAAATAAAAATATTTTTATTTTTTGGACTTCAATCTAGAAAGTTATCCTTCGGAAAAATTAATATAAGCTACATAATTATTTTCTTCTCTTCATATCGATTTCGAAATATTCTGTACTTTTTCCGTACATTGACAAAAAATACTTATTTTTTTTAAGTTTTAGAATAAACCTCTCTTTTATATCAAATCTGAAATGTCAAAAACGGAAATAATTTAATGACAACTAAATTTTCCTTTTTACTTATAGTTTATTTATAATCTAAAAACATTAATTATTAGACTATGCAGTCAAAGATAAGACATCCTTCCTTTAGGCATCAAATTGAATATGGAATTCCTGAAATTTAAATTATAATTATTGTATGTACATTTAACATGTATAATTGTATATACATTGTACATCACCTACTTAGAAAAAAATTCTTTTATAATAGTTTGGGAATCGCTAAGGGAATTGCAAAAAGACTATTACATCTAATTTTGTCTTGGCTTTAATTGTTGTTAGAGAGGAAGCATAGTATTGAATACTATCTAATTCGTAAATCAATCCAAATATATCTCTTTTTAGCATTAATTTCTTAAAGTAAAATCTTTAACTACTTAAATCCACTTTTGTTTGACAAACTTATGATTACGTCACAATAATAATATTTGAAATGATATCAAGAATTAAATTCATTGAATAATAACAACGCAATTGAAAAAATATTTTTAGGAACGTGAATAGTTTCCTGTTTTTATCACATTGAATTTAGTGAAAAGTGTTAAGATTTTTTTTTTTTTAACAATTTTTGTACAAATTTGAGGTAAAAATTTTATTAAAAAAAAAAAGAAATTCAAACGAAAAAGTAAAATGAATATATTCCATGAAATGAAGCACCAGATGGTCTTTGAGATAAATAAAAAGTTCCATATACACACTTTTTTATGATCCTTTATTATGTGAATAGCGCATTTTTGCGCATTCCTATACAATAAATAAGTATGTACTACATATGTACTCTATATTTTTTATAACTTTAAATTATTTTCAGGGCACTTTGTTCAAAATAATTCACTTCAAAAAAAAAAACGAGATGAATATTTTTCAGGGCTTTCTTATTTCCTGATGAACAAATATTTACATCTAAGCGAATGAAAATAACCAGATATGCAAATTTTCCTTAAAATTTTTTTATATTTCATTGAAATTAATATTATTATATATATTTTTTTTTTCAACTTCTATTTTTAAGGTTCGAATGTTAAATATGCACATAGTATTATTGTGTCGTTGATTTGAAAATTAGTTATAATAGAGAATGATGAAGTCACATAGATATTATATATATTAAATAATTATCTGCGATTATATATTAAATAATTTATCTGTTATGGATTTACAAATAGGCACACTAGGCTCGAGCCTAGGGCGGCAAATAATGGGCGGTAAAAATTCATAAAATTTTTTGTCGGCAATTGTATAAAAATATAAAAGTTTAAAACCCAAAATAAATTCATAAAGATTTTATTTAATAAAAACCAGTTGAGAAAGGAAGTTAAATGTCTTCTTTTAAATGTGTTTTCCGACATTTTTTTAACAGTGCCTAAAGACGGCAAATGTGTAAATCCGCCCCTGCTGCTATGTGAAAAATAATGTATATTACTAGAACACTTTCTTAAATAATATTTTCGTTTAGTTCAAAAAAGAATTATCATTTGTAATACTTTAATTGATATATATATATTTTGTAGTATTGATATTTTATTATAATCTCACCGTTGTTATTCTCTACAAAAGTAAAATATTTAATCGAGCTTTCAAATTTAACATTTTATTTCGGTCCTATTGACAAAAACATTAATAAAAATATTTTACCTTGTCTATATTTCGATTCTCTGTTTATTTATTTCAAAAATTTTATATTAATGTTAACAATGTCTCAATTATGGCAAAATACAATAAATTGACATCTGGATATAACAACGTATGCATTTATATACTGGTTTTGAATTTTCTCAATGGTTCCAATAGTTTGAAGCATAGGAATCTGTCAATTTTAATTGTAGAGCGAAAAATATATTTTCATAAGTTTTCATTAATTCAGTTTTTTGCTTTATTCACGGATCAGGTTTTGAAGTTGTCTTTCAACCTGAATTTAATTCAAAAAAAAAATAATAATAATAAAATTAACAATTGGAATTTTCTTTCCTACACACCTTATACAGTCTATAATAGTGTATAATCAACAGCAGTAGAACGTTCTTTATTTTCCGCCAATAAAACAAAAATATAATTTATTCTCCCTCGCTGAAAATAAAAAATAAAAATCCTGTGAAAATCATATGGTACAAGTTTTCAATCAAAAAATAAAAATATAAAAAAATAAAACCAAAACATCCTTTTTGAATACGATTTTTTTTATTTCATGAATAAATTACGTTATCAAAAAAAAAAAAAACAAAACAAAAGCTTATAAACGTGATTTTCTTTTATTTTGAACAAATATTTGTTTTGTGGAATTAACGTTAAATGTTTGAATATTGGGAAAAAAAAATATTATTATTTACTTCCTTTAAATTGAGAGCAAAAAAAAAAAATAATTAAATAATAAACAAGAATGTCTACTTAAACAGGCTTAGATTATTATTTCTCTTTATTTTTTTTCCAAAAATATAGCTTAAAGATATAAAAAGATTCCTCGAAATTTCTGAATTCTGATGTAAGATACAAGAAATTTATTTCACCAAGTTTATCACTTCAATTAATGAAACATATATAATTATGAAAGTTTTATAACAAAATTATTGGAATTTCAAATTTTTACGATTTACATACCATTAAATTTTAGTATTTTGATCCGCTGAATTAAAATTAAAAATGAAACAATGAAATTTTTATTTTATTATATTATTTTTTATTATTCATATATTATGTATCTAACAACATTGAAATCCTATAGATGATTCATCTAAGATGAATATGCCTACAAACAAAATTTGGAATTAAAATTTTATTACATTTAATTATAGAGAAATCCCTTTAAGAAATCATCAAATCAAATAAGAATCAAAAAAGGAATTTAATGTTACAACATTTTCAATATAAATGTAATAATATAATATCTCTGTTAATCCCTAAAGCCCACCTAAAATACGTCTATATGTTATATGTTATATTTATGTTTTTCTGATTTCTATTTTTTTTCTCGGAAAATTTTATTATTTATTTTAAAGCCAAAAAAAAAAAAATTAAAGAAAAATATATTGTTAAAACAAAAATATGTACATTGTATGGAAATATTAGAAATATTTAGAAAGTTTAATGATCACCTACGATATTTTTTTTTTTTTTAATTTCAAAAATATTTCAAATTTAAATTCACTTCACATCAATAATGAATTTTTTTATTTTTTTTTATGATTTTGTTTTTTTGGTTTAATTAATAAAAATTCTTGGAAAATAATGAAAATTCGATTGGAATTTTAATTATAATGTTTATTAGAACGTTGGGTGGTATTTATATATAATATGTTAAAGTTGAAAATGATCAAAAAATATTTCGTTTATCAAAGATGCGAATGAAACTCATAAATTCTCAAATCTAGAACGTAAAGCTTTCAAAGTTTTTAAAGCTTTAGGTTTATAGAAATCCAAAGATTTTAATATATTCTAAGATTTATTTAGTTATCAATTTCTATTCGAATATACTACGTTTAGATCAACTATTATCTATAATTACACATTTACATTTATGCCCAACATACGTTTATATAAATACTCGTAAAAATTGCGCATTTTCTGTGACGGTTGATAAATTTATCAATAAATAGTCTATGTCAATATCTTTTAATGCGTTGGAGATCGTTATGTTGTATTTAGTGCTATAGAATTTAGATCACTAAATGGAGTATTATATGCGTCAATACACATGCAATCATTTAGATGCATCAGCGTATATAATGAAAAATTTAGATGCATCAGCGTAAATAATTAAATCATTTAGATGTTTCGTATTGAATATTACGTAATACCTAAACAAACATAATATCTCTCACAATATTTCAATACAGCCAAATACAAAAAAAAAAAATGAGAAAAAATGAGAAGAAAAAATATTCTCTCTTTGCAACTACCTCTCCCCTACGCATTAAAACAGTATATTGGATATGTAAACAAAATTTGTTATATAACTCGTTCTGTATTTACACAAAAATACATTGACACTTGTCAAGTATTGACTCGTGTCAATGTATTTTTGTGTATACAGAACTCTTAATTAATAACAAATTTAGTTTACATATACAATAATCTACTATTATCAACCTACAAATAAAAAACAAAATAATTAATAAACATGTCTCAAAAAAAAAATACATAAACTTCCACAAACATGTGAACATGAGAATTAAATTAACGTAATAGGTATTTCCTAGAATACCTTTTGGGCGAAAGTAAAAATTTTAATTTGAAGTCTCCTTGACAATTTGTCCTAAATTGGGAACATAAATAATAATAAACTTCTTCTATAATCATATATGAATTTATAAAACTTCGCTTACGTAAATTTAATATATTAAATGTCAATTTTTTTTATAGGTATTATGTTTTTTATTTAATAGAATAAAAAATAAAAAAAAATATTACATTCTCAAGTGAAATTAAAAAAAATATCGTGAGGCAACATTGAACTTAAATTATTTCACAAAATTGTAATATTTTGTGTTTATCTTTTATCGATATCTTAAATTAATTTTAATAGATAATTAATTCAAAAAAAAAAATTATTACTTTATATTTACATATAGTTTGTAATTATTCGAATTTAATTATTATTGGGTGAGAAAAGTAATAAATCAATATATTATGAAAAATAAACAAATTATATTTAACCCCAATAATATATTTTTTTTTTTTTTGTATTACATAAGTACAATATAAATAATGGAAATATAATAACATATTTACACATCCATTATGTACATTTATATGTTTTTAATTCAATTTAAATTTTTTTTAATAATAATATTCATAAATTATTATTCAAATATTGCGGAAAGTAAATACATTGTTAAGCACACTGAAATTTTAATTTTCTGGATATTTTAATTTTTGTTATTTATTTTACACATCAATACTAGGTCGTTACTAAGCGACCTGCGCTCTTATTTTTTTGTATAGACATTTATATAACTTTCAGTTTTAATAAAATATTATTTTATTCCCACGAATTAGGCTTCATTGAATATTTTGAACTTATTATATCTATATATTATTTTTCAATTCATTACTTGGAATTTCCAAACAAATATTCTTCTTAGGAAAATAGGATTAAATTAGTAATAACAAATTTCAAAATCATGCAAATCTAAAAATTCTGCAAACTTTGAAGAGATTTCGAGCACTTACTCTTATCCGTTTCTAAAAAAAAAGTTTTCCACCACTTTAAAGTATGAAACAGTCCAAAGATAGTGAATGAAATTTTTGTTCTAAATGAATCTGTAAAGTAATCTAAAATGGCTTTTCAATGAAATTTTGGAACAAAAAATGTTTTAGGACTCCCACATCCTCTTAAGGTTATTATTTTTAAAACCATAATAATATATTTATATGTAAAATTTAATAAGCTCATTAAAAAAATATATATTTTTGTTGTTATTATAATAATAGTTATACCATTCATAGTTTCTATAAATAATAAAAATTTTATAAAAAAACATTTAAATCAGACTCCTACTTTATTTTTAGTCTTTAATAGATTTATTAAAATTATTATTTCCTAGAAATTTATTTTTAAATTATATGATTTTTGTATTATTTAAAAATAATATAAAATTCCTGAAATTTTAAAATTAAGTAACGTCTGATTATATATCATAGATTTATATCCTTAAAAATAATTATAATTAAAATAGTGAATTCGCTCGTCAAAAGATGATTGTTATAAGCAGATTTATGTATCTCAGATCATGTTGAATGGTCATATGAAATTTATTATATACAAAAATTACTTAAAAAAAAGATTTTCAGTCTAATTAATTTTTTTTTTTTTCTGAAATTGAATTAATATAAATTTTTAATTGTAAAAACAATAACATTAAATATATGTTCCATCATACTATTTTTATGTTGAAACCGAATAAAAGAGCAAAACTCATGGTTAATGTGGTATCGGATGACATTATGGGAGTGTTTCTTTGTTTTGCAAAAACATGTTGTGCTGTTAGGTTTATTTTTTTTTTTTTGCAATAAATGCATTCTTTTTAATTTTAATTCAAATATTCAGCTTATATTTAACAGATAAGCATAATAGTCACAGTTTTCATGATTGTAATATTTTTTTATTTTTATTCATTTTGTATCTTATGTTTATTTCAATAAAAAAAAACTATTTTTTTTATTGTTTCAAATAAAAAAAAAATGTTAAAACTGTGGGGTATAACAACATTCGATAATTTAGTCTAATTTAAACATGAGAATGGAGGGTTGACCAAAATCATTTAAAAACTTAAAATTTTGATATATTTTTATGGTCGCAGATTTTGTTTTTGTTCCATACTAAATCTGACACAAAATAAATCACTTTCTTTGATTTACATTATTTGTTTTTTGTAAAGGTTTAAACTATTTTGCTCACTAATTATTCGGGTGGTATTTTAAAGACTCTTTATTTGGGGGATGGAAATAAGGCCGCAGGAAATAAGGCCGCGACGTTTTTTTGTTGCGGTCTTATTTCATTTTGAAAAATGAAATAAGGCCGCGAAGATTTTTTCGCGGCCTTATTTCGTTTTTCAAAATGAAATAAGGCCGCGAAAAAATCCTCGCGGTCTTATTTCATTTTGAAAAATGAAATAAGACCGCAAAAAATTCCTCGCGGCCTTATTTCGTTTTGAAAAATGAAATAAGGCAGCGACAAAAAAAAACAATTATTCGGAGGGCTAATTTCATTTTTATAAACGAAATAAGGCCGCGTAATCTTGTGAGGTGAGCACACAGGGCAGGGGGCAGCAGGGCGGCGGGCAGGCGGTTGGTCAGTGGGATTTGCGGCGCTAGCCGCAAATCCCACTGACCAACCGCCCGCCCGCCGCCCTGCTGCCCCCTGCCCTGTGTGCTCACCTCACAAGATTACGCGGCCTTATTTCGTTTTTCAAAATGAAATAAGGCCGCGAAAAAATCCTCGCGGCCTTATTTCATTTTTCAAAATGAAATTAGCCCTCCGATTAATTTTTTTTTTTGTCGCGGTCTTATTTCATTTTTCAAAACGAAATAAGGCCGCGAGGAATTTTATGCGGTCTTATTTCATTTTTCAAAATGAAATAAGACCGCGAGGATTTTTTCGCGGCCTTATTTCATTTTTCAAAATGAAATAAGACCGCAACAAAAAACCTATCGCGGCCTTATTTCCCGCGGCCTTATTTCACTGCGCCTCTTTATTTGCCAAATAAATCAGTGTAATATATGCGAACTTAGATTTATTTCTTTTAACAATATTTTTACTTTCAATGAAGTGTTGTAAGCAAATTGGCATATTTCCATATTATTTAAAACGGATATTCCTGTTATTTTTTATTATCCTTTATAAAAATAGATATCCTTTTGGTTATGTAAATAGAATAAAAAGAAAAATATTTATATATGAATTTCAATAAAATTTTATCGAAATAAATATTACATCTTTTACAAATATTTATTTTTTTATTATTTAATTTTAAAATATTTATCTTACTATACTTAAGTTAGAATTATTTTTAAACTAACAATTAAAATTATAAAAAATACTGTAGGCGGGAATTGACTTCAATATCATTATCTATACAATTTAGTCGTATAAACAAATATGTTATATTTATATTCTTCTAATCAATATCTATCTGTCTTATTATTTTAATTAAAATTCATTTAAATTTTCATAAAATTTAAAATTTTTTAAAAATCTATATTAAAATTATTATGTCCTTTGGTTGGTTGACAGCTTCTAACTCCGAAGCCCGTAATGATAGAATTCCAAATTTTAATCGAGGTAAAAGTGAAATCGATCAAGGAGTTTATAAATTAAAAGCTTAAGTTTTTTTTTTTTTTTTTTTTTTTTTTTTTATTAAAGTTACCAAATCACTAGGTGGGATACCTTCTATACTTAAAGAAGTATGGATTTGGTAATGGGGACAGGAACTTTAGACGGGATTAAAAAGTGGGACAGTTAGTAGGTAATCATTTACACTCTTCTTAAAGCGGCGCAAGTCGTAAATCAAGCGTCCGCCAGCTGTCGGGAACAGTTTTGAAGGGAGAGCATTCCACATTCTCGAGGTGCGAATTGAAAACGAATCTCCGAAGCTCGTTCTATCGCATCTGGGAATTTTGACGAAATATGGGTGTGACGTTGAAGCGGTACGTGTTTGGCGTGAAAATACTTGAAGTGGAGGAAGTAGGGCCTTTACTTCCAGTGAAGACGTATCCGTTCCAACAAGGTATTTATAAAAAATTTAAAGTGAACCTACATTACGACGGTGATTATCGAAATATCTGTGTACTGAAATTTAAATTATCCTTATTGTGTGCTTCTTTCTGAAAGGATAATAATTTTTCTTTGAAACAAGAAAAAATAATAGTTTTTACAAACAAAATCAAAAGCAGCTCATATTTATAGTTATGAAAGGAAAAATTTCCAAAATAAAATTTAAATTGGTATATGTCATAGGAAAACCCATAAATGACATTTTCCATATTCCAAGAACAAAAATACACAAATACAAAAATATCGGAAGTTTTAATACAAAAAATTTAAGGTAAAAAGAAAACAAATTCTTGCAAAGTAAAGTACTTGTATATATATATAAATATTTATATATTCTTAGAAGCCAGTCATACCACAAGTTATATCTTTAAAGTTACATTGTATTGTTAAAGTATAAAATACACCGAAAAAAAAAACATTTACATAATCTTTAATTTACAAAAAAAAAGTTTTCGCATCAATAATAAATTTATATATTTTGTTTTTTAATTTCAACGAACTTCATTGACTTCATTACTTTTTATATACATTTTCCAAAAATTCAAATTAAAACAATTTTCTTTTATTTAATTTTTTTAATGAAAAACCTTGAACTTTGTGTTTATTCCTAGAAAAAGAAAATTAATAAATTTTTTTTTTTAAAAGAAAACCAAAAATAATAAATTTCAATATTTTAATTGCTTCAAAATTGCTTCAAAACTCAAATATTTTTCTTTTAAATTTCTCTCTTTTTTATTAAATTTTCAAACAAAATAATTAGCATTGAAAAATATATGTGTGATTTAAGATTAAACAATTTAAAGGGAAATTATATACGTAATATGAAAATTTGTACCTTATCAAAAAAATCCACAAAAAGAGTAATCATGTATATACATATAGCTTCTGCTCACGTTCATATTTTGATTCTATAATATATTTCGTTGAATATAAAAGAAGAGAAAAGATTTATCATTTTTTTGAAAATAAAATTCACTGTAATTATTAATTAAAAGCTTTAAGTTCAATGCACCTAAGTTATGTTGTAGATTTATATATATAAATAAATATAGGTTAAGTAGACATTTATATAAACTAGTAGTATTCAAGTATTCAATAATGATGCTTATCAATGGAAAAACGACTGCAAAAAAAAAATTATAGAAAAAAAAAATTTAAGTCTAAGCAAAAATAATTTTCATTTTTCTTTACTATGTTTGAAAATTTTATTTTATTTTTTTTTTCTCGATGAAAATATAAGTATTTTTGATAAAAATTTTTTAAATGCATTTTTGCTTATAATGTCTCGACTGAAATAAATCCATTTTTTTTATTATTATTTTTATTTTGAAAGATATATTATCCTTCTGAAAGAAAATATTTCTATACACATTTATATGAAATATTTTTTAAATCCTTTTGATAATAAAAAAAAGAAGAAAATTGTACCATAAGTACATATATACTTAATAATATGTTTAGCCCTTACACATTATATAGAATAAAAGATATATGTATATTATGAATTCGATCCCTATGGCCATCCAGACTTTTAAAAGAAGATATAATAATTTATTATCATCACATAAAGATTTGATATTATTATTTGGTGTCAAAATAAATTTAGAAAATGCAATTTAGAAAAACTTAAAAGAAAAAAACTGAATGAATTTTTTTTTTATATTTTTAATTCAAAAAATTTGATAGTTTTATTTTATTTTATTTTTTTTTTGTTTTCTTATCTTAAAATAACACTGTCTGGCCCAATAAAAAAAAATAAAAATAAATTCGATATTTTATGACACATAAAGTCCTTAATAAATTAAAAAATTTTTATATTAGAAATAAGAATTATATACTTTTTTTATTACAATTGAAAATATGTGTCTGGGAATTTTAAAAATTATGCAGGGTTGGACTGACCCACCGGGACACTGGGACATTTCCCGGTGGGCCGGTAATATTTGGGCCGATAAATTAAAACTTTTTATTACTAATTATTTTAAAGATACAATGCAATCTGATTTAAATATATTTTGATTGGAAATATTTTGGGAAAGAATCGAAATATAATAGCTTCGAAAGTACGGTACTTAGTGCTAAAAAATTAAACTTTGAAAATGCTGTAAACAGGAAAATATATTAATTAAAAAAGAAACCAGGGTAAAAAAAATATTTGTTAATTGATTCGATGAGATTCCAACTCTCAAGTACTCTTTTGTGCTAAAATATATGAAATTTATGAGATTTCCGTGGCCTACAACTCATTTGACTTAGATTTAAATAATTTAAATATTGTTTTCAATTCCAAAATTTTAGTTTATAATCGTCATGTTTGGAAAGAAAATCGAATACCTATAGATTATTTATTCAAAAAGTGTTATTAAAATTTAAAGCTCAAAACCCATATTGGAAATCAATTCAAAAAGATTTCATAAAAGTTTATATTTGAATAGTGTTAGTTGTGTTCCCAGAAACTTTAAAATTAAAAGGCAACATTTATTATATCAGAAAATTTAGAAATTTGTTAAGGAGTTATTGTAACTTGATTGGATCGTTAGAGTGAAAATAGATGGATTGGTTCATGGTTTACAAATACCTACTTAATTTAATTCTTTCCCAATATTCCAATTTACTTAACAATAATTCTTAAAATTTTTCGTTCAGTTCCTATACTTTTTTTGATATAGTATTGAATTAAAAAAATTAGGGAACCTAGTGTTTATAGAAATGCGTATTTATTTGGGCCTATATTCTAAATAAGCATTGCATTTTTTTATATAGATAAGCTTATCTAGCAATGTATTTTTTTAAATATAGAAATGGGCCGGTAGTCCAAAACTTCCCGGTTTAATTTTTATAGCCAGTCCAACCCTGAAATTATGAATCGTTTTTGAATTAGAAATGAATTTTTGAAAATTATATATTTTTATGTAAGAAATAGCAACTACTGTCTAGTAAGAAAACAAAAACTATTCAAAGGATTTGGCCACAAATAAAACCTTAATCTTCGATTATATTTCTTCCAAGTATATGGAAAATATTTCTAATATTCAAAATACTGAAAACCACAAGTAAAAAAATATATTGATTTTATTATGTAAAATTCATAGACGAATTCCTTATTTGAATTTCCTACATAAAGAAAAATAAATTAAAAATATATTTATATAATAAATTTTTCATTAAAAACGTTTTGTTTCTTCAACCCCATAATTGGTGTAATAACCACCATTCGGGTGGTAAAGAGAAGAAAAACTTTAAATTTTAAAGATTGTTAAATTTTTGTTTTCTCTTTTCTTACGTAAAACATTTATTTTAATTTTGTGCGAATATAGTGTTTTCATATAGAAACTATGGAAACTATAAAATGTCATGCAAATAAGCAGCAACCAAAAACTTATTCCAATAATGTCCAATAAACGATAAGAATCTGGCTATTTTTATGCCATTTAATATTTTTAATGTCAAATTTGCGTTCTCGATAATTATTATTGGTTTTTTCTTTTTAAAATATAATTTAAAAATTTTGACAACCAACGTCATTTTCATATTAAAGAACTTTTCTTTTTATCAGTGTTAATATTAAATCTGTCAAATACGAGAATTTGTGGAATAATTGAATAGAAAAATGGTGTAGTTTATTTCATTCCAAACTATATTATACCTATGAAAAAAGTGTACAGATATTTTGTTTAAAATAAAGTTAATTCCTCAAAAGTTAAAACCAAAAATGACAAATTTTCCGTAATATCATCTATATAATAGAAGAAAAAAACCATTACCCAAAATTTATCAGATTAATATTATCAATTTATCACAATTTGTTTGGCAGATTATATATTTTTTTTCCGCCTTCGCCTAAGATTAAAAAGTGAAAGAGTGAATGATAAAGTTTATTATATCATAGGAAATCTCTATTTTTTTTTTATATTTTCTTATAATCAAGTGCTATATACTTTTACAAAGAAAGAAAAAAAGATATTTCAACATTTTTTTTTTTTATAGATTCATATATATGTACATATTTTTATATAAGATAATAATAAATCATAAGAAAACTTTTTACTTTAACACAAAAAAATAAATAAATAAATAAAATAAAATAAAAATAAAAAGTTAATTTGTTTAATTTACGATAAAACGACCATAAGTAATAAATTTTTATCTATTTTCATAAATCTTTTATTTTCAATTATATACCAGTTCTTCACAGAAGTGGTAAAATAAATTAATTTCGATTTGTTTTTCATCAAGTTAAAGTTCTTGAAAACTTTAATAATATTGTTAATAAAATTGACTACACAAATGTATGTATTATATAATTATGCGAAAATAATAAATATATTTAACTTTAATGATACTCTCTAACCTAAGATCTAACATAAATTCTAGAAAATTAAAACAAATAAAACTTTTGTTTTTTTTTTTTAGATTTAGATATTTTATGGCAATGAAAAATGTAATCAAATATAATATATTTGAAGCTACTTATTAACTGTAACAATATGTTCAATTTCAGGAAAAGGATAATGAATTATTTCATATAGATTGATTATATGGTGATTTTCAATGAAACAAATTTAATGGTGACAAAATGTTTGTAACATTGAAATTAATTATAAAATCAATCATCAGGATTTATAAAATTAAAATTATTAACAAAAAAATATTTTTTAAGGTTGTTAAATTCATTCAAACGAACTGAAGCTGCATATATAATAATTACAGTGACACCCTGTAATTTTAATATTAAATCGTGTATCTCATTATTCCATTTCACATCAATATCGCTTCTTAAAGCACATCAAAGAATTTTTCTTCAGAATTTTCTTATTAAATTTATTTATAAGTTAGTTATAATAAAATAAAATTTAACATTTTTGAATTCAATGAAACATATTTATTAATTATTTAATTTTCCACATGACTTCTAAGTGTGTAGAATTTTTTTTTTATTTTCGCAAAATTAACTAAATGAAATTAAACGTAAAGGTTTATTTTTATTTATTTTTTTTTGTATAGATAATTTCCATAATTTATGTTATAAACATGATTATGTTGAACTGTTATGCTCCCATAATAATAAAATTATAATTTTTATGACAAAAATAAATGTTATGCATGCAAAAGAAAAAAAAAATTTTTTTTTTTATTTACTTCATGTTTTTTCATTATTACATAAAATTTAAAACATTATTACACATAAATTTAAAGACAAAAAAAAAAGTAAATAGGTTATGTTTTATCTCACAGCAACATTAAATTCTTGAAAGATACTACTTTTTGCTGTAATATTAAGTTTTTCTTCTTTAAAGTACAACTATAAAAAGAACAAAATAGAAATTGTAATTATTTTAAGTTTTTAAACACCTGAAAATTAAGTAAAAAAATAAGATAGGTACATATTAGATTTTTCATGGAAAATGAAATATTTTCCTACGAGATTTTGACATCTTTTTTTTTCGAATAATAAGCTGTTGGATTGTTGAATAAAAGTTTCAATTAAGTGTTAAATTATTTATTTTGATTTTATTCATGCACGTACTATAAACTGTGTTGAATACGTCTATCTATCTTCTATAGATAAGCTTAAACATAGTTCAAAATTCTTGAAATTTATAAACTCCAATTCTGGTGGTTTTTAGGTTAATTAAATATTGTCTTTCAATAACTTAGGACACAGGAACATAACCACATAATGCAGTTAAATGATTATGCAAGATAATAGCAAATAATTTAAACATTAAAACATTAAAACCATTATTGTGTTTATAATTAGTGTAATCCAATATCAACTTCTATCGTATAGTCATTCTTTGTATACTAAATAATTATGCCAGTGTGAAGAATAATAATAAGGTCTTAGTGCAAATTTATCTGTTTTGGGATAAAATGAACTCGGATGGATATAATAGTCGAGATTATTTGCCCTAAAAGTCTTGCTAAATTATTATAAAAGAAAATTTATTTCATTTATATAATTAAATTCATATATTAAATTCGTAAACCTTTTTTACGCTATAAACCAATAAACATTTATTAAAAAAAAATTTCAAATAAAATTAAACTATAATCTTATTTGCAGCAGCAAAAAAAAAAAACAAAGAAAGAATTATTTTTTTATGAAATAAAAAGTTTTATAATTTTTTTTTTTTTTTTCAGTTTTTATATTTAATAAATTTACATACATATTTTTTTCATTGTTGCTCTTAGAGAATTTTCATGTGCATAATAAAAAAAAAATCCTTTTCTCTAGTACAGCAATCGGCAACCAGTAGATCGCGAACAGTGCCCACACACAGTTTTTTATGCGCCTTCGGCTCTTGTAACACAACAATATTGTAAATTAAAAAAATAATTGTGACATTTTAGGAGTTCACTTCATCGGTTCAATATTTCGATATTCTCATATTTGAAGATTTAGAAATAATAACATTGAAAAATCTTTTTTTGAAACACATAATGAATATATGATAATTTTTGGAAACGTTCCCAACCTCTGCTCTAGTACATAAAAACTTTTAAATGTTCCAAGTCCTCTTAAGCACATATTTTTCCTTTCTTTTTTCTTTTTTTGTTCTTCAAAGGAAACTTTTTTTGTTATATTTTCAGAACTCTTAAGTTTACTTAGGTTTTTTTTTGTTACAAGAAAATTGAAAATATGTATATAAAATAAAAAAGAAAAACTTTTTTTTTCGAGAACTTTTCATAGTACGGTGTGTGGCTAGTTATTATTCATATATAATAAATGCCAATTATTTTTTGAAAAAAAAAAAATCAAATTGACATTTCCTACTAAATTCGTATAAGTGTTGAACTTTAAAAAAATATATTATTTATAAATATTTTAAAAATGTTTTATATTCAAAAAATTTGTTATTTTCAAAATATAGAAACCTTACTCGTTTTAGGTTCGTCATTGTAGTTAAGTAGTCAAAATGTTATTCTTATGGCATGCCTAAAAGTAGGTTGTTAAATGACTATCAAATTTATTTACTATTAAACGAAATCCCCCCCTTCTGATATTAATATATTGAATATATTGAAAACCTCCAATATTTAATTTATGAGAAAATATTCGATTCAGGAACAGTCATAAAGTATATCTTATACATAGTAGAATACTATTTTAAGTTGACAGTGCGTGTCATAAAGTGAAGTAAAATAAATCGAATGGGTTGGTTGAAGATAAATATTGTCCAATACAAAAGAAATTAATACGAATATTTAATATACAATGTAAGAAAAAAAAAAAAACTTAAAAACTTCATACTAAAACTGAAAATGTAGCTATTTAGCTGCGACACTTTTTCTTTTATTTATTTTCACAATAATATAAATGAAAAGTACACTCTATTTAGATATTGCATTATTTTATTTTAAAGTTTTTTTTTTTTATTTTCCAAACAATTTTGTTTTCTTTAAACACGAAAGTTTTCCTTATGTGTCAAACAATTCACAAGATTATGCATTTTTATATACACCTAACGAAGTATCTATTGTAGTTTTAAAAGATTTTTGCAGTAAATTAAATTACAGAATCCACAATATGAAATTTTCTTAGTTCAATTTTTTGTTTAAGTTATCTTTTCTTAATATTTTTTTTTCCTGATTTTTGTTCTTTTTATTTTTTTCGTTTTCAAAAAAAAAAAAAAAAAACACATGTGGAAAACTTTTATTAAGAAAATATTTATTTATACTACACTTATGTACTGATGTATATAAAGTTTTACATCTTGTATTTTGCTGAAATTGAAAAATATAAAATCTAATTTCCTAAAGGAAGTTTAAAATATTATTTTTTTATTTTTTTTTTGTCGAGATACAAATTCCATATATTTATTTTTTTTTTTTCTTTTTAAGAAAACATTATCGAAAAGACTAACATAAAAATATCAAAAAGATACACACACACATAAAAAGATATTTTTAATTCAAGAAAAATCAAAAAAAAAATATATTTATAATAATTAACAAATCAGCTGCTAATAATTTCGACGATTGGGAAAATGAAAGAAAAATTATATCATCGCTCAATTTAAAGAAATAAATTCAATTATTATTTGCGTTTATAAATTTGATTTGTAAATCAGGACTGTAAAATAATATGAGGGAAAATCATTTTCATTTGAACTTTACTTAGTGTAGAAATTTTCTAAAAACTGAGAGTTCATTCCAAGTTTTGGAACCACACGTTTACATAGTTGTTATCTGACTAATGAAGATTTTTTGACGAATTAAATCGTTCCGAAATCCTAATTTTTGAAATTTACAAATCTAAATTTTAAATCTCCCATAACAATCTCAGTGTATAGCTATGTACTTTGAAGTTAGTCTCATTTTTAAGAAAATAAAAAATCGAAAGTTGCAGATGAAATAGATTTAATGTCAAAACTATCTCAATATCTAAAACCAAGGAATTTTATTTAGAAAAAAAGATAAATATTTCATGTTTTAAGATAGCCTCAGTTTGGGAACGCACTCTGAATGTTGAAGTAACTTTTGAGATTATTATTAAATATTTATTATCACAAAATGTAATTTTCTGTTTTTTTTCTTTCTTTCTGTTTAATTTCTTCATCCCATCGACTGTAAAAATGATGTTGTTACAAGGTTCTTCAATTTAATAAAATAAAAATAAAATAAAAAAAAAGTCCAAAGAAAATAAAAATAATTTTTCATTTTAGTACTATATATATATATATATATATATATAATTTAATCATCTTGAACACAAATACATATTTTTTTTATTGTTAAAATTCGAATATGAAGTCCTTTTTTGCCGCCACGTATTTTTTTATTATTATTATTATTAAATAATATTAAAGTCCATACAAGGAAAAACTTTTTTTGAAAATTTTTATTCAATATAAATATAAAATTTTCTTTGATAATTATTTCCCTATAAATTTTTCTTAAACAAAAATTTTTATGTGAAACGCAAAAAATCATAAAAACATAAAATTCTTATATATACAAAATTTATACAAAATTAGATTCCGGATGAAAATTTTGACATTCAAAAATAATAATATAAATGAAAAGTTTTAATTATTTTTATTTTATTCTGCTTTCATGAAGCAAATTTAATTTATGGTAGACTTTTGGCGCCACGAATGACTAGACCACGTTTTGTGTTGCTCTTTCAATGTATTTCAATTTTTTTTTGTTATTATTTTCAAGTATTTATAATTAATTACCAAAAATTTTTCAACACAAATTTTTGTTTTTTTGGTTTTGTTTATAAATTCATAATTATGCTTTGCTTTATATGCTTATGTTTTTTATAATTGTACATTGTTATAATTTTTTGGTAGATACAACAGAGTTTAAATGGTATAAACTTTGTGGTATATTCAAAAAAAAAAAAAAAATAGAAAATTTAAAACGTATATTAGGCATTAAGGATGAGTCGGTATGAAATTCTGATTCAGCAACTAATCCCGAAAGAGCTTAGAACTAGTTTCAACGAGCCAATAATCAAACTAATTAATGAAATGTAATTCAAAACGAGTATTAGTTATAGGGAACATTATTGGTAAGAAGAGCCAATAAAAAAGTATACAGGTTGTTATGTGAAAGAAGATGAGAACATCTTGAGATTGGTTGAATGAGCGTCAATCCGATTTTGTTAATGAAAAAAATTTAAATAAAGAAGTCTATTTCCCGTAAACCAAATTATTAGGTATATATCAAAAACAATGTTCTTCAATTTAATTTCTATATATGTTATGTATTAATCACATTCGAATCATTCTAATTTGTTTTCTAATGAAAATGAATATGTACATAAAATATTCAACTGTTAAATATAAAGCAAAAATATCAAAATGCCAGAAGAACAAACTAATGAATTATTAAAAATGTGTGTGTGGTGAAGAATGTCCACACTAAGAAGAGAAATTTATCAAAACTGTGAATGATTGCATTAGAAAAATTTTGATGATAGACAATGATGGTAACATGAGCAACTCAAAGCTAAACAACATTAGATGCTATGTTAAATTTAACCCATATAAGGTTAAATTTTACAAAACTAATTAAAAAAATTGTTTTTAAATTATTTAACAGAGATGATATATTTGTGATATATTTTATATATTTAAAAATATGAAGTTCATTCAAAATAATGCCATTTAAGGTTTGTTTTTTTTTTGTTTAAAAAACATAGTGTCAAGCGAATTTGGATTATAAATTTTTTATAACCATTATCCAGTATAACGATGTCAAAAAAAATATACGAATGAAAAAAGAAATATACATGTACAAAATGTAGCTTGCATAACATTACACATACTCATATATCTCACTGAAATAGGAAATATATAAAAATTAGAAAATAAAATGACAAATTGCAATTGTTTTGTAGAAATAATTACATTTTAAAGCCTAAATTTATTTGACTTTTATATAAATAGCTTAAAAATTAGCATTATTAATGTTCATCTCTCTTCTAACATGATAAAAAATCAACAAAGATTATAATTCTACAGCATTTGAGACCCATCATCAGCAAGTCATATTCTATTTGTATATTACGAAGGTTACATGATGGCCTTAATTGCTACCTAAGCATAAAATATTTAAAATATTTTATAATTCTAGGAAAATTTTACACAGGCGTCGAAATTTTCATAACTCTGAATTGATAAGGAAACTATACTGCATTACCTTAAATACACATTTCTAAACCATTATTAAGGCCCAAGTTATATATTTTTAGGATAAAAAAAGCATAAATACCTACACAGATTTTTATTTAAATTCGTGTTCTATTCGTTTATTTATTTTTTGTTTCTCACTGAAAAATTTACATAAAAGGATTAAACATCAAATTTTTCTTAGCATCAAAGTCACGTTTTATTTTTAAAATTACTGCAAACTTATATATTTTTTTTTATATTTTTTTTTTTATATTTTTAGCCTCCTCGAATCATAAACAAATATACATTTAATCCTAAACATTTATTTTGTCTACGTTTCAAATTTCCTTAAATGTTGATAAGGATAACATTTCATGTAATATACGACAGAATTTTATTCAAAAGGAAACAAATAATATTCTTTATATATATGTATTAAGTTTATGTACATAAATGAAGAAAATTAATTTTTCAGTCTTGAGTTTCAGAAATTTCAACATTTCTCTACTAAATGTAATATTAAAATATTTACAAAGATTCTGTATTTTTTAATGTATGATGGGTACGGGCTCTTTTTCTTCGTTTTCATATTTTCCATCATAATTTGCCAAAATATTAAACTAACCAAAATTTGATCAAATTTAACCATTCAATTTGTAAAAATTATAACCATTCAATTTGTAAAAATTATTATTATTTTTTATAAAACAGAATAATTTTTTTAAAGTATTTAAATATAAACACCTTAATTCTCATGTTTTTTTTTGCTCCATTTAAAACTCTTAAGTTTTGTTTTTCTATTTTACTAACTTTATTTCATCATTTTACATACTTAATAATATTATGCAAAAAAATATTATTTTTATCTAGATTTAACCTACATAAAATGTAATTCTTATTTTCTAATGAATAGGAATTTTTTTTTTTTTTTATTATATTTTTTAAGACTTCTTAAAAGCTTTTTAAATCAAATTTTATTTATAAATTATTAATCACTCTATCTCAGATTATTATTTTTTTTTTATTTCTTCTTTATTTGCCTATAAAGATGTAAATATATTTGTATTAACAGTGTAACTATATTAATGTTTTAGAAGTTCAATTTACACTTTCAAAAATATTACATGAAGAAAATATCTCTCAAGGGAATACTTTATATTTTGAAATAGAACATAATTTATGGCTCATAAAATAAAAATAGAAGTTTATCCCTTCTTACCTAAAAAAAAATAAAATAAAATTATATTTTAATTTAAGAAATATTGTAAAGACATCATAATAAAATTTGGAATGAGATTGAGAATTATGATGAATTATTATTTAATAGATCTATTTGGATATTCTTATAATTAAATATAAATATTTTTCATCTTTATAACGAACTTTAATTTATTTAAAACTTTCATTAAAGTAAATTTTTAATATGATGAGTAAACATTAAAGGATTTAGAAAATTTATAATATTTTAATTTATCTATATAGCTTTTGAACTTCATTATTCGATATCGCTCAAAAGCAAAAATTTATATATTTTCGTTATTTATATAAAAACTATGATATTATTTTAAAAATACATATTTTCTTACAGTGTTAATCTTGCCAAACACAGGTACTTAATATATTATTAATGAGGTCTTACATCATGAGACGTATTAAATAGATATGTGGAATTTCTTCATTAAAATTTAAAAAAAGGTAAGATTTTATACAAATTTATAAGCATATTTTAACTATGTGTTTTCTTAAAAAGTCATACATAATCATTTTATTACAGAAATAATAAAATTAACCTTTTTGATAGTGTTAAAACTTGCACGCTAGTTATATTAAAAATATAAATTTTCATGTCAACACTCAAAATGTTTAATTGCGATTGTAATAAAATTTATAACTTGTCAATTTAACATTGAATAATACGAAGATTATTATTATCATTTTATATCGTCGCTGTTTAAATTCTGACTTTAGGAGCCGCAACACATTTTTAATTTTATTTCTATACTCAAAATTAAATATTAAAATCTAAATCTATAAGAAACCACATTAGATATACATAAAATAAATTATGTAATTCAACATAGAAAAAATATTTTTATGATAACAAAAAACCAATAAAAATTCCAAATCATGCCTTTTTTTTATTTTTTTTTTTATAAAATGAAAAATAATTTATAACGCAACCGAACACACATCAGAGAATTATTTCCGTTATTTTCCTGCCAAATAAACCATAATACATATCTAAGTAGAAAAAAAAAAAAAAATTTGCATAATATCAGATACTATGCTGGTTAGTTAGATTCCATTGTGTTGAGCCAAAAATAAATAGATAGTTTTTTTTTTTCCTTTTTTTTTTTTGCTAAACTTTGAACTCTATCTTAGATAAATTTATGGATGAATAACTCAACTATTATGGACATCACTTTAAAGATATATTATTATCTACATGTATATCGTGAGGAAAGAAAAATAACATTAGAGATATTTTCATTTAATTCTTTTTCTGAAATTATAAGTAAATACTACATAATATTTGTCACATTGAATAACATTAATTCTAACACTTAAAACAATATGGAGTTCCATGAAATGATTCAACATTCTGTGTTGTCATTTTGAATAATGCAATGTGAACGAAATGTGAACATTATGTTTTGATATGTTTGTAGGAAATATAGATTAGATATTTTTCTTCTTCAAAACCCCTTAAGCATGGCTGAATTTTTGGTCATAAAATCTATTTAATGAATTTTGAAATATAATGCGATGTCTCAAAATATTCCGAATATCATCCAATTGATCCGTTTAAATGTTTAATAATTTGGTGAAGATAATCAAGCCTTTGAACTAAAAAAAAATTCAAAACACTTATATACGCTTAAAACGGAGATTATTCTTTAAATAATAAGTGGCTTGCTATAATAATACATAATTTTTCATCCCTGATCTTATTCAGCGTATAGAATAAATATAGTAAAAATATATTTCAGTACATATCTGAGAAACTTTTCTATATCAACTTTGACAAAACCAAACTTATACTAAATATACATATATCCTTAAAAAAATATTTACACATTTAAAAATATAATTATATTTGGCACAACTTTGACAATATAATGTGACGATAAAAAAAAATCAAACGATTTTGTTCGGAAATATAAAGTATATTTTTTTTTTGTTTTTTTTTTTTTCCCATGTTTAAATAATATGAAAACTCAAAGGACCTCTTTATATGATATTATTATCTTTAATGCTCTTTCTGTATCTTGAATTTGAAAGAATCAAATCAATTGGAAATACAAGTAATAATTTTCTTTTTTAATTGCATGCTTTTATGGAAATTTTTTGTCTTGTGAATTGAGAAATATTTATGATTGAAAAAAACAAAATAAAATCTTAAGGACCAAGACTGTCTCTATAGGATAATAAACGTAATATTTTAAGTTCTATCCTTTATTTGTTTAGATTTACTGAGGGAATAAAAATTAAAACCTTGACTTTTTAATAAAATATCAGATAAAAATGTGAAAAAAAATTTGAATACAATTTTTCAAATACAGCGTTACAGAGTTAACGACTACAATTTTAAGAATTTTCTAAATTTCACCCACTAATCCTACAATTTAAAAATCATTGTTAAACACATTTTTTATCGGCAAACAAATATAAAAATTCTATTTGTTCAATAACAACACTGTCAGTTTAAATATATGCACAAAATGTTAAGTTATGTATTATATATAATTCTTTTAAAGGAACATGCGACACATAAAGGATATCGTTTAATATTCTATTCTCCTTGTATTTTTTATTTATACACTATTAGCGTTAAACAGAAACATATTTCTGGTATATATCTTTTTAAGAGGCTTTCTGACATTAATGCTTATGTAATTTAAAAAAATGTTAATGTGAATATTTTATGTTGTAAAAGTTGCAAAATACTTTCTTCAATTTTATTTTATTTTTTGTGTTTTTTTTTAAGAAGTTTAGAGGAAAAACTATTACATAGTATCTGATTTTTATCAGCCTTTGTTTGTTAAAAATAAAGTTAAAATATTCGGCAAAATTTAGTGTCAAAGAAACTAATGCAGTAATATCTAAAATTTATACCTACAGTAACAATGTTTATTATTTAAGGAATTAGAATAAATTTTGAGAAATCACGAATTTTGGTTATCCCTTTAACAATTATAAACTATATAATTAAGGATATTCACATTCTGCATGACAATTTTTTAATAAAATTAAACAATGTAAATTCTTATTTTTCTGGTTATTTTCACTTCGATTTAAAAAAAAAAATAATTGTCGATTAATATTCTATTTTAATAAAATGCCTTTCATCAATTAAATTTTCTCTGATCATGGGAATTTTTACCGCGTTAACTATTATAATAAAGATACGTATATATAGAAAACGACGTCTATAAATTGTGATACACCATAAATTTCCATGTATAAATATAAAAAAAAAAACAAAACCAATTCCAACTGAAATCTCTAAATACACAAAGTAGTTAAACCACTTAATGTTAATTTAATTTCATTTAATGGATATCTGTCCTCAGTAATAAAAATTATTTTGATACAAAGTGGTTTTATCAATTTAGCTAGAATAATAATAATCAAAACAATGCCCTACACTATATACTGATATTTTGTACTAAATAACCTAGAACCGAATTCAATGCTAAACCTTCACAAATGGATACAATAACAACTTGGAAGTCAAACTATGATCCAACATACATTTATAATTTTAACTATTGAAAGATCATAATCAGCACACTGAACCAAACACCAATATAAATTGCCTATCATGAAAATAAAGCTGAAATAGTTTTTCTGTAATTTTTGTGTACAAACTTAAGAACTTCCACCCTGCAAAAATATCGTTTAATGATTTAAGGACATTAGCGAAAGGTTTTTTAATAGTATAAAATTAAATATTCAAGATTTTAATGTGAGTTGTAAATTAATTTGTTTAAATTAAATCATTATATTAAATTTTATAAAATCAAACATCTCGCAGTTTTTTGATATGAAATTTTAATGTATTAAACAAAGTTAATTTAATTTCAAATATTCTTCATCCGAAATTTTAGTTTATTTGATAATAATAACTATATATACACGTTAATAAATTTTATTAAATCTTACCAATGAAATTTGGTTAAGTAAAAGATTAAAAGTCTTTCGAAATAAACTAAGAGAAATAAAAATTGTGGTTTATTGTTTAAATTAATGGTAATGGAGTATTTGCCACTTATTTCTTAAATGAAAGCAATAATAATTATCATGTAAATAAATTAAATTAAACAAAGAAGAATTTAACACATTAAAGAAAGGAAAATTAATTATATTATACTATATATATATGAATAAATTTCGTATATACGCACATAAAATATGCGTCTACAATGCCTAGTTATGTAGGAAATTAATAGCATAATGCTTGTTTATACAAAATTTCTTAAATTTTTCTTGAATAATATCAATTAAAATAGATAACTATGATTGTTATATAAATAACAATTTACTATTTTAAACCAATTATAAATTAAAATACAATATTTTCTTAATACTTAATGATTTTGAATGCAAAAAAAAAACTTTAATTGTAGGTATATATTTCAATCTCAAATTATATTCTCAATGATAGACAATGAATAAATTAACACAAAATTTACTAAGTATTCTTATTTGTGCTAATATAATATTATATGTACACATATTTTAAATTTCAGTTAACATATAAATAAGTTATAGAAATTAATTGCATTATTGAAGTTATTTAGTGATTATATAAGAAGCCAAGTGCATATATATTGTTATTATGGTATATAAAAATATTTTAACAACCTGCACCGAAATAAAAAAATCGACAAAGATTATTACTTTATTTTCTCGTAGAATGGGCTCAAAATCTTGCTTTATATCAACAGATGTAATAAAAAAAATTAAGATATGAGCTTTTTTTCCTTCTTATGACAAATAATTAAATTAATTACTAATCTTTCTAAAGTCATCCAGTATAGTTATCAATGACTTTATAATTTCTGTTTTAATAATTATACCATATAATACAGTAGAAAATTTTCATTGAAAATCATTTACATGACTAACTGGTTATGATTGCAATTTTAATATTATTATAATCATTTAATTTTGGAATCGATATTTTGATGCCGGATATTCATGTAAATTTATTTGAATTCATAATTTTTTGATATACCTACGAGTATATAAATTTATTGAAAATATTGAAAAGTCAAAGATCTTATTTTCATTTTATACAAAATATAATATTTCGTTATTCAAATATTTATTATTTAAACACTTAATTTATATTCAAATTTTTCGATCAAAATTCAAATGGTTAAAACAAAAATAATAAACATAAAATATAATATATCTAATTCTTTACTAAAATTAAATTGTTTGTTTATCAAAATATTATTTCTATATTTGTGATTGAAATAATAATAAAAAAAATATATATATAAAATTGATCCCACTACTTATGTATTATGTACAACATACGTATACATCTAATAGAATATTATGTAAGTGCATATTAAATTATCTTCTAAAAATATACTGTATATAGTATGTAGTATTGAACTTTTCGATAGAAGGCTAATAAAAATTAGATAATATTTAGATTATTCTTAATTCCACTTTTAACCTTCAAGTGATTCCTAATTCAGTAAGAGATAATCATTCAAAGAATTTCCATAATTTGAGCTCTACAGCACAGCAGAATTAATTATTTACAGAATTAGAATATTGAAAATCTGAACTTTATCATTAAATATTTTTTTTTCGAACTTAATGTTTTTTATTGATTTTGAATATACCTAAAGTATAAAAAACAAAAAAGCAAACTTGAATTCAATTTGTTTATTAAGAAAACTTTCAAGGCTATTAAAAAATTCATTCATAATGAATAAATAATATGAAAATATCGCGAATAAAAAAAAATAAAAATTAATTTTGTTTTTTTTTTTTTGATTTTCTGCTCAAATACATTTTTTGTTTATTGGAATTTTCAAGAAAAAAAAAAAAGAAAAGAAAAAAAGAAAAATTCAATTTTCAAAGGAAATAAAATACACAATGTAACAATCATATAGTTAGGATCATTATAAACAGCTATATTAAACATTTTGTATAGTTATAAACATTTTTTTTTACCTAAGTGTAAAAGTCAATGAATTTTTATTTTAACTTTGCCAATTTTGTTTTGAAAAGTATTATATTGTTGGGAAAAATAAAAAATGATTTTTAATGTTTATTCCTGTTAAATTGAAAATGGCAAGCAAAATAATTTATTGTAGAAAATTGTTTAAAAATTTAAAATTCCTGAATTAAGAACGCTTAATATGATCAGCAAAGTACGAATCAGTTTTATGAAATTGTTTTAAGCTGCTTTAGGTCGTCTGAAATATTAAAATATATTCGCCTTCCAAACATTCCACTCATAGGAGTTATTTTGTGGTTATATTATTAAATATGCTGGCTTCGAAAATAAAAATTAGTTTTATTTCCAATTATTGGAAAATGTATATATTAATTAGTTTAATTTTTGTTTCGTTAGTTAAAATTTATTTTAAATTTAATTTTTGCCTTTCTTTTCCCATTTAATAATTTCGTTAAAATTAATAATTTTGTACAATTTTTCTTCAAAATTACAATTAGTTTTATGTTTTATTTTTTTTTTATTGTATTTTTTATTATATTTTTTTTTTTCTTTTCTTTACTAAAATTGTGAAAATTTATGAAAATCAATGAGCTTGAACTAATTATCTTTAATGAATATTCATGAAACGACTTCTGTTATTTGAATTATATATAGAAATTATTATATTAATGAGGGCTATAAATATAGCTATACATAATTATATAATATATATAATGATTGTAATCTGGGTGTATACAATTTAAAAATTTTGAGATAGAAAATATAATATTTGTGAAAATTCAAAAATTCAATAGAAAAACTGAGAACTATATATATATGTTTTAAACAAACAAAAACGAACAGACCGCAAGAAAAGTTTATTCAAAATAAAATAATGATAATAATAATAATGATAATAAAATATTTTAATAAATTCAAAAACAAACAAATTTTATAAAAGTTTTTAAGGAAAAATTTCACACAAACAGATAATTTAAGAAAAAAAAAATATTTAGTAATTTTTAGTAAGATTTAGTTTTGACCACACAATTTTCAAAATCACATACTGTTCATGTACCAGAATATCTATAAGTAAATATTTAAATATATACCGGGGATGTGAAAAAAAAAATATAGACTGAATGGAAAAAAAAGACTTAATTGGAAGATTTTATGAAATTTGACAGACCATTCTGAATGAAAAACAAGATGAAAATTCTGTATTTTTGGGCTGTTTTTTGAACACATTTAGTTTAACAAAGATTTTTCATATATTTTTCTATTTAGTAAAACTGTAAATATAACGAGCACGAAAACACTGATGTGACAAATTGAAGACTTGATGAAAAATACAGAATTCTATATATTTGAGTTTAATTTCTTGAGTTCACAATTTTTCACATCTCTGAGTGTACATAAATGTGCACAAATTATGTAAATCTAACATTTGTACAATATAAAGTTTATATTATAAACTTTAAAAACAAAATTTTATTATTTTCTTAATCTTCCAAATTGTTTTGCAAAAACTTTAAATCTGCTTTAAAAGGACTTACTCTGACAGTGTTTGCCTACCCTAAAGGTATATTTTTAAATCAGGCCACTCTAATTCAGATTTCGGTTTCTTCAATTATATATATAATTAAAACAATAATTATATTATGAATATTAACAAAATATTTTTTTATTGTATATATAAATAAAATATTTCCAACATAATATGTGCTGTATCAACACCGACATAAACTTCAAGCTCTCTAGAAAGTATAAAAACAAAATATATTCAAAGCATCTCGTTGGCATGAAAATCATAACAAATTAATGTACGAAACTATATACTAATTTTTACCAAAAAAAAATCGACTGCATTGAATTTGCTTTAGTGCCTTTTTACAATTTCTAATTTTCATACAAAATACAATTTTTTACCTTCTTACATAGTTTTTGCAGTAAAAATATAGTAAAAATTTTATTAAATTAAATTAAATGTACTTTAGTGATTGAAAGAGTAATAGAATAATATGATTTTTAAGATAAATTTTTAATTTAATTTTATTTTTATTTTTAATTCTCCTTATAGAAGTTTGAGTTCAAATAATATATAATATGTATATAGCTATTTGTGACCACATCATTTTATAAGTATAAATATACAGAAAATTTAAGTAAGTATAAATATAATTAATAAGATTATGTATATACGTCAAAATTAAATTAAATAGTTCAAGATGTTTGAGATAGCGGGCATATGTCAAAAACAAACGAAGATACAACATTGAATTTTATTAGTATATTATAAAAGTATCTTAAAAAGTTAAATTAAAAAAAATAATTTTTGAAATTGATATTAAGTGAAAAAAAATAAAGAAGTAATATAAAGCTTGTTGGTTGGCCACTAAACATCACTATCTTCTGTATCTTCAATATATATGCGATACACATAATGTACATAAAAAATATATGAAAATGTAAACAAAAAACTTTTTTTTTTTTTTCTTATTTTCAAAACAAACAAAACATTTTTTTTTTTAAAAACTATGTTCACAATCACTTTTTTGTTTTGTTAGCATTCAAAATAGCCCTTTTGTGAGTATTTTAGTTTTTAATTTATTTCTATATATATAAATTTTATTTGTGGTTTGTGCATTCTGTTAGTTTCATGGGAAAAATATATAGTATATTGAGAAAATATGCAGAATATTAATCTGAAGTAAAAGAAATTTTCAATCTTTTTTTTTTTCATCTTTATTTATTTTGTGTGTTTTTGATATTCGTTTTTGTTTACCATATTTTTGCTCTTCAAAATTGAAATAATATATACTTTCATTAGAATTCTTAGGTTATTATACAATGTCAATGGTAAATAAAATTTAATATTATTGTCAATAAAGTATAGTCTTTCGATTTACCTAAGTTAACTTGTCGTTTTTCAACTTCGGATAGAAAAATCAAAAAATTAATTATTCTCATTTTGTGAATTGAGTTTTCTACTGAAAAATTAAATATAAAAACAAGATACAAATTTAATTATATTTTAATTACAAAAAAAAAAAACAAAATTATCCACCCTAATATATACACCTTTATATATTTTATATATATTTTTACCTAGAACTATTATATACATATTTTTTCACCTTGAAAGTACCATGAAGTGTATACCTACTTTAAAAAAAAAAAAAAATTTTTTTTCTTCTTCATTTTCCTAGCAACTGAAGAAAAACATAATATAGGTTATATTTTTATATCAACAATATTTTTATAGTTTTCAATAACTCAACTCTCTCTATATATATACCTATCATTACAACATTTTCTGTTTAACCTTAACAAGATTATGAATTTGAAAAAATATATATATTTATATAATTAAAATTGGAAAAAAAAAAAAGTGTTTAATTTAATTTTTCTGCAAAGAAATTTTTCCAGTTTTCTTTTCTTTTTTTTTTTTTTTCATAATTTTGTTTTTCCACTCAAGATTTAAGAAATCTTAACTTTTATGACCACTTCCTCTTAACAAATTACACAGCTTAATTGCTTTCTTAAAAGGACACGGAAATTATTACATTTTGTTTTTTTTTTTTTAGCGCAGGATTTAAACTTTCTTGAATGAAATTACGGAAAAAAAAACTCTAATAGTATTTAGAGAAGAAAAACCAATTTTTTTCTGTCTAAATGTAAAGAAAAGCGTAAGAAAAATAAAAATGAAAAAAAATAAAAAAAGTTTTTCTAAGTAATTATCAGATGCCAAAAGGAATATTATTTTTAATTTTTCAGTTCAAATTTAAACAGTCCAAGCACTGTTTTCCTTCTTCTTTTTTTTTGTAATTAGTAGCTGTATGCTTTTATATATTCTTTGATAAATTTTCACAGAGCGGTATGAAGTGTTTTTTTTTTTTTAATATAATTTTGATATTGAATCCAATTATGTTTATACATAGGATTTAATATGTTTTATTAAAGAAAAAAAATAATTTGAAAAATGTAAAAAATTTAATTTTTTAGTTCTTGAGAAATTTAATAATAATCAAAAATGATAGCAGAGAATTGAGGCGCCTGTAAAGGATATAGTTTTAAGTTCTGACATATACTATCTATGTCGAAGATTGTTTCCGTTCACTGTTAGTCTTAAGTCAATTAATTTCGATCAAATGCAAGTCAACTGAAATTGCCAATTAAGTATATTTGTAACGTCAAAAACAATCATTGCTTAAAACTAAACAGAGCATATATAGATTAACCCTACATCGCACCATAGTTTAGTATAGAAATTAAATAGTACTATATATACTTTATTAATTTATTAAAAAAGTAAATGGTAATTATTTCGATGATCTAATTTAATTTAATTTTTATAGGTAATATACAGAAGATATTAAAAAGAAAAATTAAAAATTTCCTGAACATTTTTTTTATTAATATTATTTTATTTTCCTTTTTCCAAGTTCTCGAAAGAATATACAATTACTGACATGAAATGAATTTTTTTTTCTACAATTTTTTTTTTTTTTTTCAAACGCAATAAAATCATTTAGATACAAAATAAGAATTTAATGAACTTTTAATAGTTTCAAGAATGCAAGAAACCAACATTTTTTGTTATTATGCCTTAGCTTTTTACTTTAACCTTGTTTACAAATAAATTTTGCCATTATTGAATTTTTTTTTTTTTCAAATGAGTATTTCCAAATGGTAACGATGCTATAACAATAAATTTAGCCCATCAAGAATAACAATTTAAAAAATAAAAAAAAAAATAAAAATTTCTTGTTTTATTTTTTTATTATTATTATTATTATTATTATTATTTTTGGTCGAGATCATTTAGTCGTAATTGTTTCATTTTCGATAACTTTAAATGCAAAACTAAAAAAAGAAAATCCTTTACTAAATTTTCCGCGGAAAATTAGTTGTGTAAATTTATTAACTGTCTCACAAATTTTATAGCTAAGATCGTCACTGTGAACTAAAAAAATAATAAAAATTAATTTAGGGCAGTATAGTATAATAGTAAGTGTGATAAAAAAATCTAGTTTATCTACACTATAGTACTTACACATTTCATAAAAATATAATTAGATGTAATGACCCAAATTTTTAAATGGCATACTAAAAAAAACTTTAATATCAACTTCACTTTAAACATTCTTCATTTTATATTATTTTTTTCTACCTCCTAAATAATATATCTTCCATAAATTATATTAATATTATTAATGTGAATAATTAAAAATAATTATTTTGCGGTTCTTATCTAAAAATTAATTAATTTTTTTTTTCTGGCTAAATATTGAAGAGAAAATGTTCATGTATCCAAAATATTATATTTTCTAATATTGCCTTTTGTATTATATAAATATTATATACATATATAGTTAGTGTGAAAGGAAAACTAAATGGAAAAATTCTTTTTTTTTTTTTTCTTATTTTTAATATTTTCTTGCACGAAGTCTTCAATAAAAATCAAAGATGAAAAAAAAAAAAAAAAAAAAAAAAAAAAAAGAGTAATAAAAAATTTAAATCGAACTCTAAACAAGAGCAAAACTATAAAAATTTTACATTTATTTTTACATAAATATTTTTTATGACTTAATTTTTCATTTAGTGATGGATATACATGATATACATATACATATATAGTTAGTATATATTTAGATATTTTTTGTTGTATATTATTATAAATATAAAGAAGAAAGCCCGTATATTATATAAATTAATTATTATGACAGAAGACATTATCTGATTATTTATTTATAATTCATTTTTATTAAAGACTATATATCTACAATTTACAATATTAAACATATCGTCGCTATACAAGAAAAATCAATAATCCATGTTTCAAAAATGCGTTTTTGAGTTAATGATGTCAAATTATTGACAAAATATTAAATTTAATAAAAAAAAAGAAAATCTGAAACTGATCATTTACATTTTTGAACACTCCTTATACAGGAAAAATTGACCTTAAACAAAATAATAAAAATTTGAATAAAGAGTAATAAAGTTACAACATCTTGAAAACTTCGTTTTTTTTGTAGATTGTCAATTTTGTTAGTATAGGGACGATTAATTGATTTTAGTAACAAAAATATATATATAATTACATATATATTTATAAATATTTCAAATTGTAGTTCTGTAAATTTTTTTTTTTTTATAAAAATAATTTTTTATTCAAATTTTTTTTTTTTTTATTAAATCTCATTGATGTAAAATAATTTGCGAAATTATGAATAAAAAAAAGATCTAAAAGCCCTCTCTGCCTTGTGTATTCTTGAATGAAACTATACATTTTAATGGCTCCTTAAAAAAAATAAAAATCCAATTCATAAAGTGAAGCATTATTGTATAGTTTTGAAGTATATATTTTTTGACTCTGGTTGTTGAATATTTTATTAAAAGAACATAAAAAACTTTCCTTTTATTTTTAAAGCGGAGAAACTTAAATGTTAAAATTATTATGAAATGAATACCATTAAAATTAAGTTTTTTTTATTAATAAATGTTTGATAATATTAAATAATATTATTAATTTTTATTTCACATAATATTTTTGCAGAATATTATAATATATATATAATATCCTTAATCTTACTCTGGTGTATAGCAAACAAAAATATGCAACAATTATAATAATCACATTTTGCTACCCTACAGATATTAAAGCATAAAATCATTGTAAAATTAAGTCAAGGCGACTCCTCCAAATAATTGCAAGAACTTTTCTTTTTTCATGTAAAAAGATTAACACTTAAGATTAAATTCTTTTCACTTACTTTTTTTTTATTTGTATCTTTAATATAATAATAATTTAAAAATATGTACTTACATACTAAATATTATTTAATAGCATTATATATAGGTATATATATATATTTACTCTTTAAAATTTTTTTATGAAAACTCCCTTAATCGCATTTTTCCTAGAAATGATTTATATTCTTATATTGTATTGTGTTGTTTCCATTCCAAAAAACATAATACATAATAAACGCTATAAAGAGCACACATTTTCGCCCACAAAAAAAAAAAAACAGAATCTAAATTAAATTTAACTATCATGGATCATAAAACCGGATGATGAAATGCTCTTTGAAAATTGTTAAAAACGTAAATAAAAAAAAAACAATTTATGTTATTCACAGGAACACAAAATGTTAAGATAAATTTTATGCTTTAGCGGCGGATTCGTACAAAATATCATAATGGTTAAATGCTTTTTGGTGTATATAAATTTTTTTTTGGAATAAAAACTTATTAAGCATTTTCAAGAGTTTGCAAAATTATTATAGAATTTTTTAGAATAATTGATTTTCATTTAAGATTAGAACAGAATTTGTCGTCCAAATAGTTAAAAAGAAAATCGCAGCAAAATTAAAGTCACGCCCGTGTGTCTTTAATCGTTAAAATTTTTATTCGTAGAACGAAAAATGAACTCTTAACTTCAAAACAAAGTTCAGAAGAAGGTTTTGACTAAACACAGTAAATTGGGATTAACTAAAATTTCATATACCTACTATTAAAATTCCACTTTTCCTCCCAACGACTCATGAGATGACAATTCCTTACGAAAAAATAAAGTTATTTTATTTTATACGACAAAATTAAACCTTTTTTTTTTTCTTCTTCTTCCTTATTCGAATACTATAAACGAGAATGAATGTTAATGAGATTTTTATAGCGATACCATCCATTATTTTTGGAGAATGGTTTTGTTGCAAATTGTTTGTTTGTTTACTTCTTTTTTTTTTTTTAATTTTGATAACAAAGCATAAACATACACAATATTCATGCAAATACATATAACTATATTTTATGAAAATCGCAAAAAAAAGAATGAATAAATAAATAAAATAAACGCGAAACATAAAAAACATGTAATTTTTCCTCTTATAAAGTAAAAAAAAAAAATTATATATGTAGGTATGTAAAAAAAAAATAAACATTTAAATTTTGTTTATTTTTTATCACGCTGAGAAGCATTTATCAATTTACAATAAAATTGGGGAAAATTTACTAAAATTACATTAAAAGTTTTAATTTTGAATCCCTTCATGAATATAAAATAAAATAAAATAAAAAAATTATTAAATTTCAAATTGAATTTGAATCTACTTAACAATTGGTTTTCATGTAGATAGTAATTATATTATATAAAGTATATATTATATGTTTTATTTTGAAATTTAAGAGGATTGTAAAAGTGTTAATTTATATACATATATGTACATATTTTTTTTTTTTTTTCAATAACTATTCTGTTGTTTATGAAGTTTTGATTATTACCCACTGAGTTGAATGTGAAATAACTAATATTTTTCATTTTTGAATTCCTTTGTAAAATTATTTGTTCAAAATCTAAAATATTTGATTTTGTAATTCAACATTTATATAGTTTTTCATTTAAAATAAATGCCAATGTAAAAAGATTTATTTATTTTGATTACAAAAAGCTCTAACAGTCTAAATATTGCTTTTATAATACTTTATCCTAATCGATTTTAAACCACCTGATAGCTGTAAATGTCAAAAATAGTCAATATTTGGTGGTAACCTACGTCATAGTATACCGGAACTTATTTTTATATGAGTGGTAAATAACCGAACCTTAAATGGCTTGCACCAGAGGTTTGGTCAGGACAAACTGGGTGCCAGACTCAGATAAAGATGTCGAAAAACAAATGTTTTTGAAATCATAGTAACATTTTTTTTTTAAAATTAATCTGTCGTTAGAATTTTATTTAAATACCCGTTGTGAACGAACATACCAGTTGTGCAGAGCCTAACTACCAGTTGAGCACACAAGCAGCCAACAATAAAATTAATTCCCGTTTTATTTTCTAAATATCTAACTTTCGATCAATTCCCCACCTCCGTAACACAAATCCCTTCACCTTCAAACACCACAGAACATATTACGGGCAACACAAACCAATTAATAGAATGCTTACAATATGTTATTTATAAGTATATATAAAAATGTAACAAACAAAAATTTTAATCTAGACTTAAAAATATGCAATTTTCTTCTATACTACATTACTAAGTAATTTTATTTTCAACTATATTATTTAATTAAATATTGCTAAAAATAAAAATAAGTTTTTTATTTTTAATTAAAAAAATATATCTATTTATATATAAAACAAAAAAAAAAACAAATTATGCATTGTATAATGTAAATATAGAAAATTTTGTAATGAGAAAAAGAAAAATTTTCATTTTAAGATCAAAAAGCGAATTAAAAAAAAAAAAGAAAAACTAGAAAGTTGATTATTTTTTTTATGGTGTTTCATCTTCCACAACTTTAATTAACTTTTCTAATAAGAAAATTTATTGAAGTACATAACTTCAATATTTTTGTTGTTATACTTCTTTAAATTAAGCAAAAACCTTAGTAATTAAAAGATTCAAAACTCTTACAAAAAATAAAATTACGAAACGTATTATTTATTTCAGAAATCTGTAAAAAAAGAAATTATTAATTTATGAATCTATTTACTGCCAATATTATAATTCTTTCTGAGCTTGACATCGATTTCGTTTTCAATATATAAAGTACACCTTTTTTCGTATGTTAAATTTAATCAGTGAATTCTGATTTTGGATGTTGTATACAGATTAAAATTCATGAATTAGTATAGTTCGCGAATAGGCCTGTAAAGTCCGTTTATTGTATAAAACTATACAGAATTACTTTATAAATCTTATACAACCGGAAACATTTCTCCTAATCTGGTCATTCACTAAAATGTGATTAAGATATTGAATTTCCCAAGAACTAAAAATGAAAATCACCAATTTTTTTTTTTATAGAATAATTTAATGGATCTAATAATAAAAAAAAAGGATTCTACTTTTTCAGAGAAACCAAAATACAACTTCAATGAGCTGTAAAAATAAATTTATTAATTACTTCTACACTCATGTAATGATTATATAAATTTTCATTACAATTTTGGATTATTTTTCTTTTGAAATAGTATACTTGAAAAATATATATAAGCCTCTTTCTTTATTATATCAAAAGAAATTGAATTCAATTTGCCCAAGGATCAAATGAAAACTAGTGAATAGATAAATCTTCTTTTATATTTCTTTCCTGATTGATGTTTTTTTGAAAAAAAAAAAATTTATGTACGTAATAAAAGGATCATGAACACATATTTGTATGTATATAAAAAAAACACATAATAAGTGTACAAAATGAAATATAAATATTTTTTTTTGTATATATGTAATGCATTTCGTATATTTGAAATGATATTACTTTTATAAACTAATTTACATTTAATTACATTGGAAGTAATATTGTGCAGGTTTAATAAAAAAAATATTTAGGAGTTTTTAAGCAAAATTACTTGGTATTGAAGAAAAATTGTATTGAAATTATGGTGTTTGATTTTAGTCAATCAAATTTTATGATTTTTGGTGTAGGAGTTAGGGCTTCTCAAACGGGATCCCGGGATCCCGTTTTCCCGGGATCCCGGTTGTAAAATTGAATCCCGTAATCCCGGGATTTCAACCAAAAATCCCGGGATTTCCGCTTAATTAAAAAATATAATAGTGATTGCACTAAATTTTAGGTTTAGGTTTATATCTAAGCTAGACAGAATTAATTAAGTGATGAAGTTCATATAAAGGTGTGTGTGTGTGCAGAACCGGCCTTCTGGGGGTGCGACGGGTGCAAGGCACCCGGCCCCCCGATTTTAAAGGGCCCAGATTTAAAATTTTTTTTGTTAAAAGCAATGATTTTGAGTAAGCCTAATGTAGAGAATGCACAGGATATACTGCAATATATTTTAAATAACAATTATGACGAAATTTTTTCCAACATATTATTAGTTATTCTAAAAAGTTGTGATTTTTCAATGTTAATTAATGATATGGCAACAAAAAAGGCTCATATTAAAAATATTTAAGTTTATACTTGTATTGTTTTTATGTTATGTTTTTTTTTGTTGAACTACATTTTATCGTTTTTTTAAATAATAAATATTACTGTAATTTGAATAGTATACTTTTATTCTGTTATATTAAAAAAAATTAGAGGACCCAAGAAAATATTTGCACCCTGGCCTCTTAACATAGAAGGCCGGCCCTGTGTGTGTGGGTGAGTCTGTGATGCCAAACTATATTGTTATCGACGACAAAGTGATGTGCAAAATTTTGCCTCGATTGGATACCGGAAATTTGATCTATTTTGACTTACTAAGTTTGGAGACCAGGTAGTGAAGTTTATATAAAGGTGTGTGTGTAATGCTAAAGTAAATTTCAGCTCGATTGGATACCGGGAAGTGGGTCATTTTTAACTTTGTAAGTTTGTGGAAAGTGCGGTGAAGATGTGTGTGTGTGTGTGTCTGAATGTGTCGATGCCAAAGTGCATTGTCATCGACGACAAAGCGATGTGCAAAATTTCAACACTTGAACATCTTGAACTGGGTCAATTTTGACTTTCTAAGTTTGTGGAAACGAAGTGAAGTCAGTATAAAGAATTTAAAAAATAAATAAGTGAAGTTTTATGTATGTAGAATTAAAATTTATTTAAAATAATCGAAGTTTGAGGATTAGAAAGCAAATTTCTAACTAATTTTTTATAATGCTGTATTTTTCTTTGTTTTTATGTAAAATATCAACTTAGGTAACCCCATCATGTCAAGTTGAAGTGGATCGAAAGCATGGCAATATTTTATGAGATAATTTTTTTTTTTTTTGTGCTTATAAAAAAATTCCGGGATCCCGGGATCCCGGGAATATGAAAAATTTTGTCCCGGGATCCCGGGATTTGAAAATTGCGGGAAATGAGAAGCCCTAGTAGGAGTCCAAGACGTAAAATTAATTTGAAGCTTTGACAATATTTACAACGCAATAGTATTTCTGTTCCCATTATAATAATAAATTTATGTATAATATAATTTCATATGTCGATACATTTGCTTTGATACAAATTTTTTCGTAATGAAATTTATTTTTATAAAAATGTATTTAAAAAATAAACTAATATATGTATTGGTATAACTTTTTTTTAAATAACACATCAAATATGCTAGTAGAAGCTAGTATAACAGTCTGTAACATTATAAAATGCATTGAAGTGGAAAAACAACATAATGCCAGTGGGCTGGTCCCAACTAATTGAGGTGTCAATCAATTTTAATGAAATTTATCATTTAATTGATTTTTGATATTTTATTATTAATGAAACCTCAATTTATTTATTTTTTCTATATGAATTTTTTATACATTTACATTTGATGTCACAATTTACAGATAATCAGTAAGCATACGCCCCGCCATCGTCGCGATGATGTCGCATCTTCATAGTTTTTAAATTCTTTACATTGCGGAAATACCTGGGATATACCCATAAATCAAATGATTTTAAAAGGAAGGAAATAAAATAACAATATCAAATAAATTTCAGAGAAAAATTTATTTAACTATTTTCTATTTTGAAAAAATCTATTCCTAGAATAAATGTAGACATTATACTTTTTTGTATTTGCGAGAACGCAGAGTAGTCTCTTTGATAATGAAAATTATGGGGAAATATATTTTTTTACACATTATTTTCTAACTAGATATTGTAAAATTGATGTTTTCTTTGATGTAATTATATACAGCTAAGTACGATTATATATAGTCCGCACTTTAAGATAATAATTGTGACTTTTTTATAATACCCCCATTTTTTTAAGGCATTGCGGACAATTCACCGTAAACAATTCACCGTAAGACAATTCACCGTAAACAATTCACCGTAAGGCCAATTCATCGTATGGACAATTCATCGTATGAACAATTCATCGTATGAACAATTCACCGTATTGACAATTCAACGTATGGACAATTCACCGTATGGGCAATTCACCGTGTGGACAATTCACCGTATGGACAATTCACCGTATGAATAATTCATCGCAAAGAAAATTATTTTTATGTGAATTGTTTACGGTGAATTGTCTTACGGTGAATTGTTTACGGTGAATTGTCCGCAATAAATAAATAAATAAATAAAACAAAATTTTTCATTTATATTTAGTATGAAAAAATCGCCTTTCGACGGTTTTAGGCTCTAGATCAAAAACCAAAAAATATTTTATAAAAAAATTTTTTTTTTATTAATATTCATAAAATTACGCTTCTTATGGAATTTAAAAAATTAAAATCGATGAACTGGTTCGCGAGCTATGAGCTCTCAAAGTTGAGAAAGAAAATTTTACATATATATTTAGTATGAAAAAATCGCCTTTCGACGGTTTTTAGGCTTTAGCTCAAAAACCAAAAAATATTTTATAAAACAATTTTTTTTATCGTAGAGAAGTTAGCAACTTCTTGTTGTTTTTCCCAGCAATACCGTAAAACAATATCCTAAACAATTACCCAGGAAAAAATAAGTACTTAAATTGTAGTCACAATACAGGAAATTTTATTCGGTTATAGGAAATTTTATTCAAATACTAACTGTCAATTTTATAAATATTTTTTGTTTATTATTTTCTCCAATTAATAAAGAGACATCTATTGTAAAATTAAATAAACAATTTGACGGAAAAAAAATTGTATGGAAAAAAATTAAAAAGCAGGGTGTAAAGGAAAAAATTGTTTTTTATTTAACGGAAAGTTTCTATTGACTTTCTTCTTTATGGTTATTTATCTTATGATGGATCATGGGTTGGACATCTATGTTGTCCAAGACATCTAAGGCCTATTGAATTCCCTAATCCATAATGACCACTAGCATGTCATTATGGAGATCCTATTGTCTAGGCTGTATTCAGCCGTATGTCCTATTAGAGCGGGACGCGCTTTCGTTTTGGCTTAAGAGCCGGATATTCCATTTTTAGCTTGGAACAGCTTGGTATATTTGATAGGCTTACCAAGCCTTGTTATCCGTATTATATTGCTCGGAAAGCTATCTTACCTGTATTGTATAGCTCAGGGAAGCCGTTTAATAAAAGTGAGATATCTATTTGAGATCAAATTTCAATCTGGATTTTATTCTAAAAACTTATCATATTTATACAAAATCTTATATACTAAAATTCTTAAATTCTATATACAATTTATCTACATGATAATAAATTTTTATATACAATATTATTTACTAATATCAGATTCATACCAAATTATTATTTTTATTATTTATTAATTAGTGATTGGTCACCCAATCAAATTTATTATAATTTACCGTAATCTTAATTCTATATTATTTTAGGGTTCAACAAGATTTTAATAATTTTATCAATTTAGTTTTATTTTAATTTTGGTAATGATAATATCATTACAAGGGTTACCAACTTAGGGGTTTTCCCCCTAGATTTAGGGGTTTTTTTTTCTGACAGGGGGATTTTTAGGGGGTAATTTGTTTCGGGGGTTTTTTTAGGGGTTTTGCTTAATGTAATATTTGTAATATTCTTAATTGCATTTCATAAAATACCTTATTATTATAAATAAATAATTTTATTAAGCCATATAATTTACGATGTGCGTTATATATATATTTTAATTCAAGCAACTATTCGAAATCCCTATACGTTGACCATACACAGGAAGGTATGGATAGATGGGTTTGGGTTAAGTATGTCTTGACACATGTTCCATAGAAAATGTTTTGACATGTAAAATACATACCTAGAAATTAAAAATTTTGTGATGGATATAGCTGTTATATAAAAAAAAAAAAAATTTAAGGGTTTTTTAGGGGCAAATTTTATTTTGTTAGGGGGAAAGATTTGAGAAGGTTGGTAACCCTGCAGCCAAGCCAAGTGATATTTCGCATAGTTCTAAAAAATTCTGAAACGCTTTTAAATATTTATCAAATGTTAATGGTAATTTTGAATTTAAAGCCATTTTGATTTTGAAGTAGTAGGTTAAAATATTTCGTAAATTAAAAAAAAAAATTTACCAAAAAAAAACAAAAAATCAAAAAAAAACAAAAAAGACCAAACATTTGAGGTGTTTTTTGCTGATGGTGCATTTGAGGGTTTTTTAATTCTGACTTATATGTTAATTTCATAACTAACGGCTACGTCAGCTATATTCTTTACTTTAGTGCTTGACGGCGCTGGGAACTAACTCATCACGAACTAACTCCGCAAAACGAAAATGAACTAACTCATCAAAAAAATTACGTTTTTTTTGATGAGTTAGTTCCTAAATTGATGAGTTAATTCATTTTTAAATTTGATGAGTTGATTCCACATTATTGAGGAGTTGGTTCATTTGCATAAATATTTTTTTTTTCTTCAATTTTGATGAGTTAGTTCATCGTAAATTTTAATTTTATATGTGTTTGAAAAAAATTAAAGCGTAGCCATTGGTTAAGTTGCGAAAAAAAGGGGCTATAATCCGTGAAGCCCCGCAAGGACACGCGAAAAGGCATTTGCTCGCGTAGCCATTGGTTAAGTTGCGAAAAAGGTGATTTTTGCAATTGAAAAACGGACATTATTAGTTGTAAAAACATAAAATATCTAATGAATTAGCATAAAGAGTGGGGGGGGGCGTGAGCGCGCGTACGGGCGCGGTGCCATGGGTTGGGGCGCGTGTTGGCGCGCCGGGGGCGTAGTGGCGCGCCGGGTGCGGGAGCGCTAGGCGCCTAGGCGCAGGGCGCGGGGCGTTGTGGCAAAATGTCATTTGTCCGCGGCGGACAAATGCCATTTTACAATCGCGGACAAATGACATTTTGCAAAATGGCATTTGTCCGCGAAATTTTCCATACAAATTTCATCGCGGACAAATGTCACGGCGCCATTTTGAACCAAGACGTCAAGACTAATAACGTATTTGTTGTTTAATTATTACACTGGAGGCAGCACCTGACACGGCCTATAAATTTTTTTCACGTTTTTTACGTCAAAATTTTGCGAATAATGATTTTTGTAGCAACGTGGTAATGTGGTATTGATCAAAAAGTAAACAAAAATAAAGCAGATTTCTGCAAGTTTTGAATTTCATTTTTTCAATGGAATAATTTAGAGCCCGTTCCCAAATTGAGACTATTTAAACCTTGAAATATTCCTTTCTGCTAAAGAAAATTCTTTTTTTTTTTCAGAAATTGAAATAGTCTTGACAGTTAATCTGCATAATCTCCACAGTCTGCTTCAATCAAATATTATTATTCAATTTTTTGCTTTTTTCAAAATGAGGTGGAGGTGTTCTAAAAAGTACACATATAAACTGAGAATGTTATTTAAAATTTCCCATTGCAGATTTTTAAAAAATAAAATATCATTTCGGAACGATTTTTACGACAAAAAATCTTAATTTGGAAAATAATTGTAAAATAACAGCTGTAAAATCGTGTCGTTCCAAAACTAGAAATTCTAAAAATTAAAATAATTTTTCATTTTCTAAAATAGTCTCAGTTTGGGAACGGGCTTTAATAATTAAAAATTTAAATAATAAAAATAACAAAAAATTTTCGATGAAAAAAAATTAAACTTAATGTTATCGCATTAAATATATATCTTTTATCATTATTTGACGCTTATTATTTTCGAGCAGAGAAACTAAAAGCTGCCTTTATCATGAAATTTCGTTTTTGCGGTGATTCTGATTGTCCCGAATGGATTTTAGCTGAAATTCATTCAACTTTATCAACATTAACTTCAATTAAATTAAAAATTTTAACTCAAGAAGTAGCTAAGTAAGAAGTTTTATATTTCATTACAGGTGACGTTACAAAGAAAATAAATTTGAACGATACCAGCTATAGGTATTATTTATGTAGGAATTTATTATGGTAAATCTACCACACCATAAAGGAAGTACAGTACAAAGAAATTCATTCCATACAAAAAATTCAAATTAAAAAAATGAAACAAAAAATGTAGGTCTGTATGAAAACACTATCCCATTACCGGCAATTATTGCGATAGTGATTTCATATACCTAGACCGACATTTTTTGTTTCATTTTTTTAAATTGAATTTTTTGTATGGAATTAATGTCTCATATTTATACTTCCTACAACCCTATTTTTTCACATCAATTGAACCTTCCAACCTTTATTTACTTTTTTTTTTTAATAAGGTGCCTTGCCTATATTAATGTCTCTCAACTTCTGCTGGTCAATCGATTATCAGAATTCGCGAACGCGTCATTTTTGAATATATAAAAAAAATTCGTAAAAATAAATCAAATTATTATTGTAATTGTTAATTTTAGAAGTTTTCATCAAAATGAGCTTCAAAATGAAAACAAAATATTGGAAATGTTTGAGACCTTTAAGGATAATGGGAGATCGGCTAAATCAGCTGTTGCTTGCGTTCGTTTTATGCTTTTAAATGCCACAAGGTATGTACATAAAACTTATTTGCACATATCAAAATCAAATAAAACCGCTTTAATTTGTAGGTACAACACAGATGAGGTAACATTTGGAACAGAACTTCAACAGTTGGGCCTGCCGAAAGAATTATCTCAAATTTTATGTCGAGCTCATGCTGAAAACAGTAGTAAAATTCGAGAATATCTTTTGACTGAAAAAATAATGGTTCACGAATTGAACTCAGTGACGGGAAAAATTTCGAAAGATGCAATCGATTGTGCTTTGCTTGAAATTAAAATTAAGGATGAAATAATTAATGGTCACCCAATAAATTCAATCCATAATATTAATATTCATAAATCAGATTTATCGATTTTGATGAAAAATTTAAAACAAAGTCAAGCACTAATGGAGAAATATGATTTTGAGAAAAAATATAAAGATGGAGCTCCATAATTTTTATAAGCATTTATAAAAAATTAATTAAAAAGCACAATCCGTAAAACGTTTACATGAAATCCTTTATTGGCCTTTTTTTGTGTTTCAATACTATTTTTACTCTCGAGCTGAAATTTATTTATAATGCATTCTCACCGACTACGACTCTATAAGATGACGGGAAGAGTGTCAATTTTTACTTTTTATATTCCGGGAAAATCAATTAATCAATCAATCAACTCGATCAAGTAGCATCGTACCATCGCCAGTGTAACAAATGCGGTCGCACTGAGGAGTTATTCATATTTCTGAACACACTAAATAGAATTCTCCAAAAAAATACGACCTTAAAAAAAACAAAATGGAAATTCGAAAATAATTTAACTTAGAAAAAATAGGATAGGTACCTTATAATTAAATTATTCTTCCCTGGAAATTGTTTCCTTTTGTCCTGTCACAAATTAGACAAACTCATAGTCGATTTTTTAATTTTTAATGCAAAAGATGTAAAAAACAAAAATTCCGTTACCTATTTATGAGAAAATTTCTTTTTTTTTTAGTTTTCTGCAAGGGCCCCTCAAAATTACGGTCGGCGCTGCGATCAAGTTTATATAATGGATTTAAAATAAATATAAATTGCTAAACATAATTTAAGATTAAATAAAATTTAAAAATCAATTAAAATTAAAAATGCTAATAAAACTATTTTTGAGGCATTTATTATTTTCATTAATAAGAAAAAAACTTATTCAAAAAATAATTTGTAACATCTTCTCTCTATAATTGGTAAAAGTTTTTCAATTTCTTCGGGAATAGTAAAGATAGCTGGAGGAACCTAAAATTAAATTATTTTTCTTTAATTTCAAGAATTATTGAATTAATAATTATCTTACACTTTTCAACTTTTCTACTTTTGCTTCACGAGCAGTGTATTCTTTCAAAATAAAATTATTCTCTGTTTCCCAATGATATCTAGTATCGTTCATTTTTATTATGACGTTATCTACTCTTAAAAAATATCGGAGCAAAATGAAAACACCTGATGGCATTACTCTCTTAAAATAGAATAAAATCATCAACAATTTAATAATATATTAAAGATTAAAAAGTAAGCTAGTAAAAGGAAATTTATGGAATATTTCGATTACAAAAAAAAATCGCCTCATGGAAACAATTTTTTTTCTTCCATCCATTTTCTTTTATGATTATTTGATCTTTTTCAATACATATTAGTATAAATAAAATTTCTTACAATTTTTACTGATAATGAAGCAATTCCACAATCGTGCAGTTCATCTTCAAATAAAGTCAAATCATGATAAAACAAAATTTCTTCTCGTTTCATTAATTTGAACATATCAATTTTTATATCAGTGTCTTCAATTTTGAATTTATTATTTGCAGTTCCTTGATAATCCGTAACAAATGTCCAATCAAATGGCTTAAACTTTTCTTCTAAATGTTCTCCAGGTCTAGAATATGAAAATCAAATTATTCTTTGATCCGTAAAACAAATTCATTATATTAATTATATTATTATTTAGTTCTTATAACCTAGTTTCTTGCCATTCTTGTGCACAAGCTACTTGTATCCCTTGTTTTCCATTTTCAACTAATTTCAGCGCTTCAAGAGGTAGAAATTCCAACACAGCTCCGTTTAAATGAACCAACGTCAATTTATTTTTATGAAAAACCATATCAGGCAAATGAGGAAGTTCTAAAGTATATTGGTACCTATTAATAGAATCAAAATTTAGAACAAATCTTATGATTGAATTTAAATATTCAAATTCAAATTATTACGTGCATAATTCGCAACACTTAGGATCATTTTTGTCACAACGTTCCTCTGCAATACCTTTACCGCAAACACTTTTCAATATGTGTGATTTTGTGTAACTAATTTCCCAATTCTTGAATTTTATGGATTCATAATCCGTTGGTAATCTTAATACTGATCCTTGCTAAAATAAATTATTTTCTTGTACCTATTAATTGTTTTTTAATGATAAAAATTTTACAGATCTGATCGGAAGTCGGAAAGTTGTTCAAAATATGTTATCATTAAAAGAATGAAACTGCTAAAAAACCTTGGGTTTATTTTATTTAGGCAAGTACCTATTTGCCTCATAAATAAAATCTTAAGCCCGTTAATATACATTTTAAAAATATCCTAAAATCATGTTAACCCATTTGTAGCTTGATCACAACAGTCTTTGTGTAAACGTTTTTTTTTATATTCGTTGCTTTGGTATGAAAACAATCGATTGAGAGTTTCTAAATCCAAAATCCTGATTTTTAGAATTCAACTCTTTTGTATAATCACTTCGAACGAAAGCGTCAAAATCACCTAAGAAAGTGTAGTAAGTTATAACAACGTATTTGTGGGGTCGAAAAGAAACAAGGCTATAGTGCCGTTTCCTTGAAACTCTCAGAATGGGCTGAAGGGGGTAGAGGCGGTGCTCAACCTTCCAAAACTGAAATCAGTTCTTGGGGCTCGGGCCCCGTTTCGGAGATAATGCCCCCCAAAGTTTTAATACATTTTGTATGGGCAATTTTTTTTTTTTGCTCATTTGCCCCATTTTTTTATAGAGAGTGTAGGGGGTGCCCCAAAACAAGAGGGAGGGGTGGGGAGCGGTGGGCGGGCGGTCTGGTGGTTGGTCAGTGGGATTTGCGGCGCCAGCCACTGACCAACCACCAGACCGCCCGTCTACCGCCCCCCACCACTCCCTCTTGTTTTGTGGCACCCTCTTCATCCTTTTCCCAAAAATAGGGCCAATCGGGCAAAAAAAAAAATTTCCTATCTCCGAAACCGATTTCAGTTTTGGAAGGTTGAGTACCGCCTCTACCCCCCCCCCCCTCCAAGTTTCAACCATTCTGAGAGTTTCAAGGAAACGGCACTATCACCAGAAACAATATTAAAACAGATCGGTTTTTTTCATTTGATGATGTGAAAAGCAAAACTGGCTAAACAAAAAAAGGAGTTGGCTCTATTTGGTGCATTTAATATTTCAAATTCACTTACATCTGTTGACATAATCTCTGTAGCTATTTAAGTCAGTTCAACTTTTAAATAATTCTTTTTTTGACAATAATTTCTTCGACTTCTGTATGGGCCAGCTTCAACAAATTGGAGATGCACCAAAAATTTAATCTGCTACCAAGCAACAGCAGAAAAATAAACAAATAATATAAAGATGATTGTGAATTTGTGGAATGAAATTGAAATTATAAAATTTTTGTGTTTGGGCTGTAATAATTTTAAAAATTTGTTTATTTTTTTGTTTTTAAAATTTTGTAAATAAATAATACAAGTACCAATAGTTTTGGTTCAGCGCCGCTCAGCGGGATTCCTAAAATTATATTAATATTAAGGGAGTGGCTACAGTTACGGTAAACCATTGATTAAGAACACATAGATGCTTAGCTTCATACAACATTATTTTTGGTATTTTTATGTGAATGTGTTAGTAAAACAAAATAAAATACATTATAATTATCAATATATGAAAAGAATTTTATTTAGTTTTACTAACACCTTCACATAAAAATACCAAAAAAGGTTGAAAAAATGTTGTATGAAGCTAAGAATCTATGTATTTTTAATCAATGGGTAAACGTAACTAAATTTTTTTTTTAACAGTTTCGGTAAACTAAATTTTGTCTCCACTTCAGGTTCAAAATAGTGTTTAAAACTACAAGCGTATACACCAAGGATGTTGTTTATATGGATGAAGAAATTCCTTTCTTTATACTATAAACGTTGACGTACTTCACATATGTTTTTTTTACATCAAAATGTCAGTTCAAAAAAAAAACTTAGACAATGCCGTTGAGTTGGCGAGCAAATTAGTTTATTGGAGCAATTTGTGCAATAGCGACTTAAACAACCGGCTAAAATCAACTCAATTTTAAAATAGGAATTCACAAATTGGGGGGGGGGGGGGCTTGCTTCCGACTTCGCGAAAAAAAAGGGCAAATCGGCACTGGAAACAAAAAATGGAAATGGAAACAAAAAATCTAAAATAGTGGAAAAAAATATTGTCATATTATATAAAACACCCTGTACTGTAAATGTAATGGTCTCACTCACATAAGAGAGATACTTCCATCTAGAGCTGGATTTACTCTTCCTTTAAATTTATACGTAGGTTCAGCCTGTGGATAAATGGAATGAGACGGATGAAACGAACTGAAACCACAATGAGAGTAGGCATTTGCACCAAGCACGGAATTTATTTGAAACTTACTAGAATAAAATAAAACTAACTTTGTACATAATATATGTTTTAAAATTATTTATTTTGGTGTTTTAAAAATTTTTATAATGACAGTTTAATATGGTTGTATTTGGTTTTTTAGATTGGTTTATTCTCATCGCTTGCTGTGTAATTGCTCAATATTAGGGATCGCAATACCGGGATCCCGGGATACCGGGATCCCGGTATTTCGGAAAAAAACTAATGAAAATCAATACCGGTATTATATTTGTCAAAACCGGTATTTCGGTATTTAAATTTTTTTCTGAGGATTTATTATTCAATATTTTTTAATATTTTTAGTAGATTGTTTTTTATAATTACAAACAAGTGCGGTTACTAAAAAAATAAAAGTTTTAAGAGCCCTCGACGTGAAATTCTGTTTTCTATTTTTGCAGTTTTTTTTTGTTTTATTTTACAGAAAATAAGCGGCCGTGAAAAATGCGACAAAAATTGTACGAAAAACACCTCTACCAGAAAATCACAAAACTATATTTGAATTTTATTTCTGTGCAGAAACTGTAATTTATCAAAAAAATTAAAAATTTGTTAGAAATAAATGAAATTAATTAAAAATTGTTTAGAAAATTAAAGAAATTCAAAATTTCACGTCACCAGCTTTGGAGAGTGGTATTTTAGCTTTATTTCTGCGTTTGAGATTTTTTATTATCTTTTTGCTTTACTTCAGAATCCAAGCAAATATGTTCAAGTATTTTAAAGGCTCATTTGGGCCAAAAAACTCAAAAAATTCGCCTCGCCTACCCTGGAGTCAGTTATATACTCTCTAACATATCAGAAAATCACATCAGTCGAGATTGTATTAACTCTAGAATCAAAGCAAAACCAAGACCCATTTTCCGCACTGAGGGCTCTTAATAGTTTGTTGTGTGAAGTTGCATTTGTATTTACTTAAATATTTTAACAATTCTGCTGATTTAGTGTGAAAGTATTTTTTTTAAATTATTGGAGGTTGCAATTAGCAGTGGGTATGTTTTGTATTAATTAAATAATTTTTGTTTCATTTTTATAATAATTATTATAGGTATTTTTTATTTTGAGAAATATTATTTTTTGGAATACCGGTATTAAAACCGGGATCCCGGTATCAGTAAAGTTCAATACCGAAATACCGGTATTGATTTTTTTGTTTTTTTTGCAATCCCTACTCAATATGAGTGTATGAGTGTAAAGCGGCAAATATTGTGACCATTCCTGACTGTTTTGTTCCTTTTTTACTCATGAGAGTTAGTTCGATTAATAAAATTTGTGGAGCAGCCTCTCGAATTTCCTTGCAATGATGTTGCACCTTTTGGCCATCATTTGAACTTGCGGGTGTAATGCCTTGTTCAGACAACGACTAGATCATGATTTCGTAATCGTGGTTTGCGTAGATAATCATACTTTGAAAACCTGTGTGATTATGAACGAAAACAAAAAAAGTAAACAAGATGAAAGCAAACAAAATAAAAACATAAATATTATTTGCTACTCAAATTCTTTTTATTTTGTAAATAAAGAAAATATGTCAAAAATAAAAGTCAAAAATAAGTAGGAATGAGTGGAAAAGGGTAACACGGATGGTAAAAAACTATAAACTCATCCCTGAAATTTTTCATGATTTTCGATAATCATGATTTCCGTTAACAATTTTTTTCCCAATTCTTGAATTTTATGGATTCATAATTTGTATGAACAAATCATGAAAAAAAGAAAGATAATCTCAAAAAGTAAGATTATCATGATCAGAATTCATTGTCTGAACCAGGCATTAGTGTTATCTGTAAAAAATAAAAAATGTAAAATAATTTTGTTATTCTTTTAATTCTAAATAAAAAATAATTTAATAAAATCATGATCACAAATGAAAATTATTCAAATAATTTTACCTAATCCATCTATTTTATGAATTTTATGAATTGATAGATCTTCCACCTCTGAAAGAAAAAAGCAGCTTTTATTTTTTTTTTTGATTTTTTTTAAAGGAATTTTGTTTTTTTTTGGAACTTTGCGAAATTAAACAATTTTCAACACTTCATGGGGTAAAAAGTTTGTTAAAAATATAAAAAGCTAACCTGTTAAGTTTTAAACTAATAATAAATATTTGCTGGGGGGTTTCCCACTGTTTTTATTGCCGTTTATTTTTATTTAGCATCAAAAATTAAAAAAAACGTTTAGCACTTTTTCTATCACTTTAAAAGGGAAAAAAAGTGCTAAAGGTGCTAAACTGGCACTTTTCAAAAAAAAACAAAAATCACTGTTCCAGTCCCAGATAGGCAGATACATATATATATTAAACTATATATTCCTAGCTTTCTATGTATTGCCCGTAAAAAAGCGTAGTCAAAGTTGAACGTGTAAATGTGTGCGTTTTCATGTAATTTTGCTTAGAATTCAAGGGATCGTTATAATAGATTCCTTTTTGGGATGTAACAAAATATTATTAATTAAGTTACATGGCCACCACAGGAAATTATGATAATTACGTATATAAAGTAATTTTATTTTAAAAATCAAAAGATTTATTATTTTTACCTGTGAAAATTTAAGTTTATTTGAATTTATTTGAAACTTCTTATATTTTATTAAAAGACTTGTTTTAACACCTCATTTTTTTATCACATTTTAATTAAACATTTTTATCATATTTTTTTCATTAAGATTCATTAAGACCATACGATCTATAATAGAAATGGATGACTACTTAGTGCGCCATTTCGAAAATTAAAAAAAAAAAACAAAAAATTAGAAAAAAGCATTGAAAAGGGAAAAACGTAAGCCGCTTTGACAAGCCGGCCACGATGCGCATATTATAATCACTTTATGATTTCTGTGGCTACTTACCAAAACTATTATGCTCTCTTTACATAGGGAAAAATAATATTTTGTAATTGTTTTATTCATAGCTTAATTCCATCAAACTTGCTAACAAATGAATTTTTTTAAAATTTTCCACTATTTGACTTCCATACTTTTATAATACATACCTTCATTTTTAGATTTTTCTTTGCTAAATTTCACAAATTTTTTTTTTTTTTTTTTCTTAAAATTTAAAATTTTTGAAAATTATTATGTCAAAATAATAATAAAGAAAAATTTCGGTTACTTGATGTCGAGCCGGAAATAAATGAATAAAAACTCGGTTGAGCTTATTTAAAACGTTACTTACTTTTTTCCCTTTTCAATAAGAAAATGCGTCGTTGTTTACAAATTTTCAATTTTTGCCAGCAACAACAATTTTCATACAAAATTTTGACAAATAGTCATCCATTTCTATTATAGATCCTGTGAGATAGACCGATTCACAATCTTTCACAAAACATCGAGGAGCCATTATTAAAAAACAAATGAATTAATAAAAACACAACTGAAATGTAAAATATTAAAAATTATCTGCTCTTTATCAAAATTTGAATTTTTAAAACTTCACTTATCAAAATATTATTATCAAACTTTGTATATATTTTTCAAATCAAAAACGGAAATATCTCGAAAAAACCTTTAGCAAAAATGTTTTTAAAAATAATATTCATTACCCATGCCAATATTATTACAAAAAAATGTACAGTTCATAATGCCCCAAGAACGTATGTAACCGGCCTGTGTTTCTTTTTTTTCTCAGTCATGGTTACCTATAAAAAAAATATGAATTGGAAAAACATCTGATTTTCTACTTGTCTACACTTTTTTCATTCAATACATAGACAACTAAATATATATAGTTAATATATATATGGGCAGATACAATACCAACATAAATTAAAAATTCTTAAGGGGGTTGGAAGAGGCGGCTGCCGTCTTTCATTTAGAATGACAACTTTTTATTTAAAAACTACATATTGTGGTTACTACAAAACAAGTAGGTAGATATCTACCTAACGTATGAAAACTTTGGGGATGCATATCCCTGAAACGAAATCTTACCGGTAGATACCTTCCGGGATATAAGGGTTTGAGTACCCCCCTACTCTCTCACCAAGTTTCGGACAAATCGAACTTGTGCATTTACGTGGCTGTTTTTCTACCTGGGGACCCACCTACTTATGTAGGTATCTTCCTACCTTCTATCTGTACAAAAAAAAAGTTTTTTTTTTATATTTTATATTTGAAATTAAATTTTTTATTTATTTATTAAAAATAATTTTAAATTTTACTTCACTTTATGAATATATTTTTATTAAAAATTTCCATTGAAAATTATTTTCATTAAAAAAAATACTCCACTTAAAAAAAATGTTTTGATTATAGCACAATAATTTTTTTTTTGATAATTTTTTTATTTCAAAATTTCAATCATTTTTTTAAAACCATTTTTAATTTAATTATGAAAATAGGTAAATTAAAATTAAATATTTTCATTCCATTTTTGTAAAAAACAAAAAACAACATGTAAAAATCCACCTGTAATCTGTGGTTAAGAAAAAAATTGTCCTAGGAAGGATTTTTATTTTATTTTGGACATTTAAAATTAATTTTTTTTAATAAACTTATAAAAAATCTTATTTTTTATTAATTTATCTTCATTATTATTGAATTTAAATTTATTTTTAATGTTTAAAACGTAACTAAAAATGGCAAAAAAAATTACTGCCGAGCCGACCAACAAAGCGAACAAAAATTTGAAAACTAGTGGGAATTTTTTATTTATTATCCCTATGAAAAGTTTTGTTTACTTTTCAACTACATGGCTGATTACTTAGTGTTGGTGATGGCAGATACCACAAAAATTGTTTGTTATAATTTGTCAACAGTGGCGCTTTTCGAATCCATCATTAGCGCTGACGTGCGCTTAGTTTTTTGAAAACATTTTTTTTTTTTATTATCAACGTAAACTAAAAACATAATAAAAGAAAATATAAATTAGAATAAAATAAATATTTATTAATTTAAAATTTAAAAATATTTTTTTTTGAAAATGTACATTCCGTCAATAACAACAATTTTAGGTTCAGTTTTTATAATTTATATATGTCACTCGATGTGGGTTATGGTCCAGTTGTTTACCACCTTAAAGTGCACAACTGAACCATGTTTCTTTTCATATTTGGTAACAAAACCAAAACTTCAGCTGGCAGGTTTTACATCGGTCAAAGCTAGTCCAGTTTCAAATGAAGTTACAAAAATATTCGGCATTACTGATTTTGATTATACAAAAGAATTTGAAATGTAAGTTAACTTTAGGTATACCTGAAGTAGCTGAACAAATTAAGTATTTTACAATAATTTTGCGGTCACAGCATACTGGTACTGGTATTGCAGTATTTTTGCAGTACCAGTATACTGGTACTGTATATTGTATTCAGTACAAAAATACTTAAATTTAGTTAGCTCTGACCTAGGTATACCTACCTAGATATATGTCATAATCTACCTACCTTATGGTTTTTAGCTAGTTATACATCAGAATCCAAAAAAATGGCTATAGATATATTTTAATTTACTTTCGTGATTTATTAGGTTGAAAAGTAGGTATATAAGATATATTCTGTTTTTAAATTTCTGAATATTTTGGTCAAATGAGCTTGATTCGACAGATACCTATTAGTTATTGTGAAAAGAAACATATATGAGCACAATAGGTATAGGTACATGATTGGAATTAAATCGGTGGGTACAGTTAGCTAAAATAATAACTTTAAAATTGATTTTATTTTCAGAGACATAAACATCGATATTCCACTTAAAACCAGAAGAAATGGAACCCTTATTATGCATGTTGTTTTAGCATTAAGCGGTACTCCTCTGGAATGGAAATCTCTAAAAAGAGATGGACCAACTGTGATACATAGAATTAAATTAACCGATTATCAAATTCCTAAAGCAACAACATTTAATTTGTTAGGGGAAGAGGTAACTGCCGTATATTTTATATTTTAATTTTTTATTTGTTTGAATAAAACTTACATTCCAAATTTCATTTTTTTTAGCAAACAAATGTTGAAACGAAAAATAAAAAGTCTATTAAAATTATGCCAGTTGCTCATTTACAATCGAAAGTTTACATCGTTTTATTGTTAGACTCAGTCTCCGTGTCAGCCAATGATATCCCACCAGAACTAGCACGTCTAATTAGAATTAACCAAAAAAATGAATTTTTACCAATTGTACAAACTGATTATTTTCGAACAAGAATGAAAGATTTAGAGGAAATTACGAAAAATAGTACAGAAATGAAATTGACATTTGGTTATTCACCAATTGGAGTTGGAAAATTACGACTCATGATGCAAATGGAGCAGGCTACAAAATCTATGGAACAGTTAGGTTTGTTTTCATGAAAAAATTTCAAGAACAAAAAAATTAAAATAAATTGCCATGTTCTTGCGGAGAATTATAAAATAATTTTTAAGTTTCAAAATGTACGTTTCACGTTTATTTTTGTTTAGGTTTTTCAAAGAAAGATATCGACGAAGTGAAAGGAATATTTTCCGATACTAACGTATATTTATTATGCGGTACAATGTTCATTGGTAGCGTTCATGTAAGTCAATTTTTTTCTTGAATTAAAAAAAGTTATTACAATTGGTAACAAATTTAAAATGAGTTTTGATAAATTTGGTGTTGAAATCGAGCTACAGTGACTACTAAAATATTTGGAATAATTGAGATGATTAATTGATATTTTAATTATTAATGATATTATAATTATTATTATTTTTATTCACTTGTAATTTGTTTGAAATTTGGATCCAACAAAATAATATAACAAAATATTTAATAATTACTTAAAAAAATATTTATTTCATATATGTAATCATTTTTAATTTTAGCTTTTATTTGATTTTTTGTCTTTCAAAAATGACGTGCTTTTTTGGAAACGTAAACGCAATTATGCTGGATTGTCCATAAGAACAACAATTTGGCGAGCTTTTTCCCAAATTATCATATTTTTTTACTTATTAGATGAAAACAGCAGTATGTTAATATTGATACCGACTGGAATTGGTGCTCTAATTGAATTATGGAAATGCAAGAAAATTTTAAAACTAGAGTTTTCTTGGAGTTCTGGTTTAAGTAAGATAAAGGAAGATGATTCTCAGCAAGTTAAAGATGAAAAGAAAACTCAGAAATTTGATAAAGAGGCAATGCGTTATTTAAGTTACTTACTGTATCCAATTTGTATTTGCGGAGCTATATATTCACTGATTTATCAACCACATAAGAGTTGGTATTCCTGGACACTTAGCTCTTTAGTAAATGGGGTTTATGCTTTTGGATTTTTATTTATGTTGCCTCAACTTTTTGTCAACTACAAATTGAAATCTGTAGCAGCCCTACCATGGCGGGCTTTCATGTATAAAGCATTCAATACTTTTATCGATGATATTTTTGCATTTATCATCACCATGCCAACTGCGCATCGAGTTGCTTGTTTCCGTGATGATGTAGTTTTTGTAGTTTATTTATATCAAAGGTGGTTGTATCCAGTGGATAAAACCCGATTAGATGTTGGTAGTGGCTTTGAAGATGGTGAAGTGGAAGGAGAATCCGAAAAAAAATCTGAAAAGAAGACTAACTGATCTTTTTTAAATTACGTTTTTATGGTGCTTTTTAAAGTTGGAATAAATCAATAATAAATTTTTGAATGAACAAAATTTATAAATTTTAAATAATGTGTCTTTTTTTCAGCTATACTTAATTGAGCACAATTTTTTTTTAAAAGCACCATAGCGTTTTATATCTAAGAATCATGTATCAATAAGTGTATCATTTTTATAGAATTTATTAGTAATATTAATGTTTAAAAAAATTTAGAATGTAATCTTAATCCGTCTTACAAGCTGTTTAACTTTTTTTAATTGAAAATTGTTATTGTTATAATTTTATTTTATTTTTATACCTTACTTTACTTGAAATTTATATACAAAATTATGAAATGAAGGTCAATAAAGCTTAATTATAATACATAAACCAATATGCCTTCAAGGTCTGTATCTGGTTCTCGGAAGTCATGACTCTAATTTCTTCTTAAATGATAAGTTATTATATTTCGAGTTAAAATTGTGAATTTTTAATTTTGGAGCAATGCATTTTCTTTCTCTACGGCGCTACAGCCCGTTGGCGGGCCTCCTCAATCTTCTTCCTCCATGCGTCTCTATCTTCTGCTGCAGTTTTCCAGTTCTCCTCTAGTAACATGGTCTTGGCATCTCTTTCCACTGCGTCCTTCCATCTACTCCTCGGTTTTCCAACTGGTCGCTTGCCTTCCACTTTGCCGTTGAAGATCCTTTTCGGAATGCGGTTATCTGCCATTCTCTACACGTCCTGCCCATCTTAATCTTTGTAGCCTTATAAACCCTACTACGTATGGTTCGTCGTATATTTTGTACAGCTCTTCATTATACCTGATTTGCCACTGATTTCCTATGTTTATTGGTCCAATAATTCGTCGAAGAATCTTTGGAGTATGTCTGCCGTGTTGTGTGTTATGGTCCACGTCTTACATCCGTAACAAAGAGTCGGTCGGATTATTATTTTGTAAATACCCAGCTTTCTTTGTCGCGGTATATGCCTTGATTTGAATACCTTGTTAAGTGAAAAATATGTTTTATTTGCTGCTTTTTATTCTTTTTATAACTCCGCTTTTCTCATCATTCTGGCTGGTAATTTTTGCTCCTAGATAACTGAAGCTTTCCACTACTTCGATTATGTCCCCTCCAATCGTGATGTTTTGTGGGCTGTAGCGTTGCTTATTTCGTGACTGAATTAAAATTTTAGTTTTCTCCGTGTTGATATTTAATCCGATCTCTTTCCCTTTATTTTTCGTTTCTATGTTTCGTTTCCGATCTCTTTCTCTTTATTTTCTTCTATGTTTCTTTCGTATGTTTCTTCTGAGGCTTTTTGTGATCTGTTAAGAGCATTGATGTCATCTGCATACCCCAGTAGTTGCTTGGATTTATTCATAAGCGAGCCGTTGTAGTCCACTGTCGTCTGCCGAACTACATATTCCAACACTAAATTAAACAAGATTGGTGCTAAGCCATCGCCCTGCTTCAAACCTTGCTTTATGGTGAATGGGCTTGATAGGCTGCCTTGTATTTTAACTTGTGCCTTTGTGGCTATCATTGTCGCTCTTATGAGCCTGATTAGTTTGGATGGTATTCCGAAGTTGATGAGTGTGGTTTACAGCTTGATTCGACTAATACTGTCATAGGCTTGGCAAAAATCTATGAATATTCGATGTGTATCTATATTGTGTTCCCAGAATTTTTCCATGATTTGTCTAATAGCGAAGATTTGATCGGCGGTGGATCTACAAGCAATGCATATCAAAACACAAAACCGGACTTACAATGAAATAACAACAATACTACGCAATGGACACCGTCCGATTAAAATAAAATTATTAATTTAACCCAATAAATTTTAAGTAAAAGTAAATAACGAATGATAGATATCAAAGGTGGGACGTAGCAGTCATGATTGAAAAAAATTAACTGTCTAAAAAATGTTACCATATTTTAAAAAAGAAAATTAAAAATCATTTTATAAGCACATTTAGTTTAATTAAATCTATTAATTTAAGAAGGTTGTTATAATACAATATTATGAATCAATTTTCCCTTGAAATACACATGCAATCATTTAGATGCATCTGCGTAAATAATAAAAAAATTTAGATGCATCAGCGTATGTAATGAAAAAATTTAGAAGCATCAGCGTAAATAATGAAATCATTTAGATGTTTCGTATTGAATATTACGTAATACCTAAACAAACATAATATCTCTCACAATATTTCAATACAGCCAAACACAAAAAAAAAAATGAGAAAAAATGAGAAGAAAAATTATTCTCTCTTTGCAACTACCTCTCCCCTACGCATTAAAACAGTATATTGGATATGTAAACAAAATTTGTTATACAACTCGTTCTGTATTTACACAAAAATACATTGACACTTGTGAATTTATATCACTCGACCTTCGGTCTCGTGTCTTGACTCGTGTCAATGTATTTTTGTGTATACAGAACTCTTAATTAATAACAAATTTAGTTTACATATACAATAATCTACTATTACCTTGAAACCTCAATAATGATAATTTTATTTAAATTCATAACACAGTTGTAGCAATTACCACATTATTTTTTTCTTTTTTTAAACGGTAATTGAAGTTTATTGTCGCTTATTAATGCACAATCTGTACAGAAGCAGCCGTTGCATGACGCACCACTTTTGACAAATTTGCCACCCAATAGGTTTTTGCATTTAATTTTAGAAAAAAATAAAATTTACAATAAAAAATAATGTACGAGAAGTTATACACTTTTTTCGGTGACATGAAATAACGCCCAAGGTATTAACGCTCAAAAGACGTTATTTCCCTCCGTAGTGGGAAATAAAGCCCAAATTGCGTTTAGGCTTTATTTCTCACAGTGATGGGCAGTGGCGTAGCTAGACATTTTGGGCCCTTGTGCAAGAATCTATTTTGGAGCCCACCTAGACCTACCCTACAAAATCTTTTCTTATTAAATAAAATATACAAAGAACAACTTATGTGCATTTGTTTTTATTTTAAAAAAATTGCGTCGTTTTTTTTCTTGCCTTTGTTTCTGCGAATTTATTTATTACGTCTTTAAGATCCATTTTTGAAGCCTCTGCATATTCAATGGATAGTAGTGCCAGTTGATGCAAACTGCTTTGTCCGATTGAGTTCCTCTGGTAATTTTTATTATTTTTAATTTGCTGAAAGTCCTTTCCAAACTTGCAACCGTAACCGGCAAGGTAAAAAAAATAAAAGCAATGCCACATATAAATCAGGTAAGTCACTTTCCATAATACTATATTTTGTTGTTAGAACATCTGCAAATTCTTTAATCGCCATGTTTTCTTTCAAATAGAATATTCATAAGTTAGCGGCTTGTCGTATTAACTGAATTGACAAATTATTGGAAAATACTTCTGAATATTTTTTTGAAAATTTAAAAATAAATTTTTTTTTAATATATTATGGTTTGACGAATGGGCCCCCCACAGCAATGGGACCTTGTACTTCGCACACACTCGCCATACCTAGCTACGCCACTGGTGATGGGAAATAACGCCCACGGGCGTTAATTCCTTTTTGCATTTTTTGTTTGTTAGAAAAGAAATAACACCAAAAGCCGCCAATCCCACTGATTAACCGCCCGCCCGCCGCCCTGCTGCCCCCCCCCCCCCAACCCACGTGTGCCTACCAGACCTCGATAAAAAATGTTATGTGGTAAGCACACGGGGGGGAGGGGGAGGCAGCAGCAGGGCGGCGGGCGGGCGGTTGGTCAGTGGGATTGGCAGCTTTTGGTGTTATTTCTATTCTAACAAACAAAAAATGCCCGTGGGCGTTATTACCCATCACTGTGAGAAATAAAGCCCAAACGCAATTTGGGTTTTATTTCACCCTACGGAGGGAAATAACGCCTTTTGGGCGTTAATACCTTGGGCGTTAATTCATGTCACCGCAATTAGTACATTTTTAAGTTTGCCACGATTAAAAATTTAAGATATCTCACTTAAAAATAATTTTTAAATTGTAAAATTTTCCATTTCAAAGTGTTTGAGTTTTGAGTTTTCTTGCAAAAGTTGAAATTGTAATTATTATTTGGTTTTCTACAAAGTTTGCATTTAAATTTTTCATTTTAGTTTATTTCTTAATTATTTTTTTTTTCATTTGTTGCAGCGTAATTTAATTTCGCATTTTTAAATTACTTGAAATACCGATATTAATACCGGAATCCCGGTATTAGTATAAAGAGATACCGAAAAAAAAGTGGTTTTGAAATTTGGCGCTAATTAACCCAATAAAAATATTTTACAGCATAGTTTTATTAAAACACATGAGGTGTCATAGGACACCCGCCAAAGCGAAGCTTCTTACGCCTAAAAGAATAGTTTTAAAAATTTAAATAATATATTTACTAGGCCCTATAAACTAGGATATAATGAACTAGAATATAAAAGCCAAAATGAACTAGAATGTAACAAAAATCAGTTCATTTTAACATTATTTATTTTATGTTCTAGTTAATTTTTTTTTTTGGTCTTATGAACTAGGATATATTGAACTAGGGGCCTGGAAGAATCGTAGAAAATCAAATCAAAGTGCAGAGCCGACTGGAACAAGCGGAACACGTTTCAATATAAAAAATTTGATCAGAAAGGTATTCTCGTTTACATCGTTACCGTTCTTCACGCCCAGTCTAACCAAAGCATAATGAATAAATGTTAGTTACATTATTATCTCTGCTAGTAAATTATAATGTCCCTCTGATAAAAGTTTATGGATTATAAAATAAAATGACTAGAAAATTTTATATTTGCAATCTATATAAAATTTTGCATTATATATATATTTTTCTGTATAAAAATAACAAATTTCAATGAAATATTAATATTATCAAAAAAAAAATTTTTTAATTTTTTGTATTATAGAGAAAAAGTTTTTTAAGCTAAGTAGTGAAATTTTTTTAGGGGTGTTCAAAAAACAAAAAAATAAAAACAGAACAAAAATATAATAAAATTCTCAATTTATTTTTATTATATATATATTTTTTCTATTACACCATCTCTATACAAATTATTGTATTATATAATTTTTTTTAAGTAAATTTTTTCTCGGAAAAATCATAAGCAATTTAAACATTTTTTTTTCTTAAAAATTTTATATACCAATAATTGAAATAAATTATAAAAAAAATAAATCATTATAAAAAAACTTTTAAAAAGTAATTTAATATTTTCATCTAGAGAAGCATTATTTTAAATTTATTCAGTTTTTTTTGTTCTATTATCATCTTATTTAATAATTTTTTTAAGTTTTAGCAATGAATTTATATTTCCTTATTTTTAAAAAATATTTTTAATTTGTCGGTAGGTTTGGTTATATTAATTTGGTTTCCGCAATTGCCTTATCTTTAAACTTTTATAATTGTGACATAAGGAAAAAAATATTCAATATAACCGTAGTACATTTTAATAATTGTATCGAGAATTGAATTTTTGAATCCTTTTTATTTTTTATTTATATATATATATATCCCAATATACCATCGCGCCAGTTCGCAAAGAAATGTCAAGTATTTGTACTGGCATGGGCGTCGATTACTGAACCGGCCTACAAGTTCACTCATAGTTAACATATTTTTGGCACACCGGCTTAAAATATGCCTCCGACTTGTTTGTTAGTTTTGAAACTAACCTGAACACCAATAAACAGGAGTTTGTCCCGGCCGCCAGTTTTAAGGTCAGCTGAAAAGACCAATTTAAATTACCGACTTTTGTGTCGGATATTGAACTATGTTCTAAGTCGAAACAAATATTTGACCTTGCAGTCTATCTTATTTTTGAGTGTAAGCGACTAATTACGGTAATCTTTCCCTTCAAACGGTTACTGGTTGTACATAAATGTCAGTTTACGTAAAGCTGACAGCAGCGTGAGTTATTTTTGTACAAATAACTACTATAAATTGCTTTATTATATGTTGGTAATTCAAAGAAAATTGCAAGGCGTACATAAGCGCCAGTTTACGTAAAGCTGACAACAGCGTCAATTATTTGTTGCTTTGTTGACTTTGTTGATAAGTTGACATTTATAATTTATTATATTTTGAAAAACAAGCACGTGATGGAAAAAATTTAAATAACAATAAAATAAAATAAATAAAAAATAACAAAAAAGGTAAGTTTATTTTTTTTTATTTATATTTTATTTCATTTTTTTTTAGATAAACAGTAAGAGCCGTCTTTTGAAGAATTTCCGGGAATTCGTTGTTTGGGGAGGTCAGCGTGCGTAACTACAGTTTCCTTGAACCCCTCAGAATGGGCTGAAACTTGGAGGGGGGGTAGAGGCGGTGCCCAAACTCCCAAAACTGCAATCAGTTCTTGGGGCAAAGGCCCCGTTTCGGAGATAGGGCCCCCAAAGTTTTCTGGTAACACCGCCGAATTATTTGTTATTGTTTGCCGCTGCAAGGAAAAGGAAAATAATTTGACAATATGTTTATTTTCAAAAAATAAAAGAAAAAAAATAAAAATAAAAAAATAAAATTTCGATAAATTTATTAAATTTAATTTCTAAAAATAAAAAAAAAAAGTCTTAACAAGTTTTTAGTATGTTATTAATTTTATAGTATTTTGTTAAATAAAAAAAAAATTAATTAGGAAATAATGGCTTCGTCTTCAAACAATTTAATGGATGAGTTCGAAGAAAGTTTTCAGGTAGGTTTTCCTCTTTTTTTTCTCGAATAATTTACGACCTACTACCCGAGGGTGCAGTCGATGGACGACACATTTATGATTTTGAATAAAAAATTTTAGAAATTACCTGTTGGTTACCTATACATACATTTTACATTTATATGTTAACCGCTAGTTACAAACCTAACTTAACCTACCTATTAGATACCTGTAGGTTTAGACAGTCACAGGATTTTTTTTTTTAATATTACATTTCAATTCTAGGCTTGCTTGAGATCATCAGTCGGCCCTTTAACAAAACAGGAATCGAACTCTGGTGTTACAAAGGATGAAATTGAATTGGAAGTTGAACAAACAGCAAATAAATTTATTGATCTTGCTAGACAAATGGAATCATTTTTCTTACAAAAACGATTTCTTATTTCAACTTTAAAACCAGAAATGCTATTGAAAGACGAAAATCAAGAATTACGGTATGAGATCCAAAGAAAAGACGTATTGATATCAAAACACTATGATCGATTAGAAGAATGGAAACAATTATTGTCTGAAACACAGCAAGTTAGTCTTAATCAATAATACCTATTACATATGAACTGAAATGCTTTGTTTAACTAATTTGAATTAAAAAAAGGTAATGATTCAATTATTAAAGTTAGCAGAGGAATTATTTTAAGTTGAAGACCGGTAAATGGAAGAGTTTTTGAGATATTTGACCTTAGCGTTACAGAGGCGATAGTTTTGTACCAACTCAACATTATGAAAAAGATTTCGTCTTTTTCTTTTTTTTTTAATCAGTTTTTTTAAATTATCATTTAAAATTTAAAAAAGCAATTACTTTAATAATTTTTATAATTTTAGGGTTACAGTAAATCAATTCCTAACCAAAATGAGTTGAGACCACCAATTGGTGCAGCTGTTATGCCTCCTCAACCAGGTCCCTCCATGATGGGACCTTCAATGCCGTCAATGCAACAACAACAACAAATGCAACAACAACTACAACAACAGCAACAACAACAACAGCAAATGCAAGTAAATAAAAAATTAATTTATTAAAAACCCGTCATTAAATTAATACGTTAATAATGTTTTTCCAAGGCAAATGTTCAGCAAATGTATATACAACAAGGTCCTTCTAGTATGGCAGGTCGACCACCACCCTTCAATCCACCCGGTAATAATCTTCTGCAAGGACCCTTGGCTTATTTAGAAAAAACGACTAGCAATATAGACATGGTCGGTATGGGAGATGGACGAAGGTGACGCGGGGCAAGGGGTAGGGGGTATGTATATATATTTATAAAAATCAACTTTTATTTGGTAATTAAATTTCAAATATACTTTTTTTTTAGGCGTGGCCGAGGTCGAGCTAGAGGTCGTGCTCGTGGTCAAGAGCCTGCTCCTGAGTTTCACGGAGCTTCGTTATCATAAAAAATATTTTAAATTTCGTTTACACATCATAAAAATTTCAGAATTCAAAATTTAATTTTTAAGAAATATAAAAAATAGAAAGTAATAGATTAAGGCATAACTAAAGGGTACTAAAAAGCATTTTATAATGCTAATAATGCTCACATATATATTTTTTGTTAACTTCGGTTAATATTTTTTTCAAAATTTTTGAATTTCAATCATTTTTTTTTTCTAAATATTAATTTTCTACTAAAAAATATTGGCAATTTAAATCAATGTAAACACAAAATTATGAAAGTCTAAAGCAGACTTAATTTTCTTTATGACAAAATTTTCACAAAGATAACGTTCAACGTGCAAACAACCCCTAAAGATTTTCATATTCTAAAGATGTTGTTTCTTAAATAATTAAGAAATAGTGAAATAAGTAACTAATGTTATTGTAATTAATTTATATATTATTTGTGTGAATCAGATACTCAAAATATTTCCATAATTTCCATAATTTAAATTTTCTATCTAAGAATATTAGTGGCACTTATTCCAAACTTTTCGTGCATATATTTATCTAAATATTATTAATGAATCAAAAAAATTCAAATGCTTTACAAGGAAATTAAAATTTAAGATATTTAAGGTAGTGTGTCTAAAAGTCTACCAGTTAGAAAAGCAAATACAATATCATGTTATTTATTTGAATATTTCTTCTCAATAACTTTTTTTGAAATTATATTTTTTTTTCAAAAAAAATTGCTAATATGAAGAACATATAAAGAAATTCAATAAAAGTTTTATCTAAGTTATTTAAAAAATTTGCCAACAATGAGAATGTTTGGTAAAACATCCGTAATGTTCTTTACTACGGCAAATCTAAAACTAATTTATTTTAAGTGACCTAAATAGGCTACAGCGAAATTGGTGACAAAAATCGAACATAATAGTATGAGCTGATCAGAATATTATAATTTAAAATTTAATATCGTGGAGCGATTGATAAATTAACCATGATATTTATCAGTTATATTATATACAAACAAAATAATATTACACATTATTATATCCTCATTAATTGATTGAACTACAAAAATTTTTAAAAGTTTTTTTTTTCTAAAATAAATATTCGAGCTGCCCTTATTTGCATTTAAAAAAAATACAATAATAAATTTGTCAACTTACTTTCTATATATATATATAAGTATATTTGTATATATATAGTAAGTCAACTTACTTGCTAGGATTCAATTTAAATTAAAATAGTTCATTACCTCTAAGGTTTAAATTTGTAGAAAAATAAACTCAAGGATCCCTAACAGAATAAACTATAACCATTTCGGTAAATCCTCTTCCTTCCAAGTCATTATTTATCTTCAGTTAGTTTTCAGTTAGTTCAGTTCAGTTCAGTTAGTTTTCGATTATGTATGCTTTGATTGTTCTATATTAACAACATTATCAAACTTTTTAGGTCTACAAGTTGCAGGAGCTGGAGCAATGCAGTCTAATATTCCTGTTCCAAAAATTAATTATATAGACAAGGTAAGTCGCAAAAGTCGCATATTTAAGCTTAAATGGTGCCTAATTCGTTTTTGTTTGATTTCAACCTGAAACCAAGGCCATTGGACGGAAAAAAATACTCTTAATTTCTTCTTTTATGCTATATATTTTATTTATCTTGTTAAAGTTTCTTTCTAAATCTGTCGCATACTATTATCGTTATGTAATATTAAATATATTTTATTTACCAATAATAACCCATTGTCATATCTAATGGTGTTATGTACATATAACCAGTTAACCATAAAAGTATAAATACGATTTATTCATTCCATACAAAAAATACAATTAAAAAAATAAGAAATAAAATATTAAAGCACAATAGAGCTTCGCCACAAAAAAATTCGAAATTCTGAACTTCAAATTCCTAGTGTAAATTTGACAGTAATGATATTTCAAATACTTGCTCTGGAACGTGTATTTGAAATTCACAAAAACAAAATACATTAGGAATTTGAAATTCAACATTTCAAATTCTTTTATTGATTATCGCAAGATATTTTTTTACCTATTATTAATTTGAAAAGCTCGGATCAATGTCCGTAACTGCTCAAAATTATTTCGGTAGAGTATACTTCCTTTTCCCGTATTTTACATGATAAGCTTTGAATAGTTTGATTATGGCGATGTATATATATAAATTAACAATTTTTTATTTTTTTTTAGGTTAAAAAATTCAGCGAAAAAATTATACCAGTATTTTGGATTGAACAGGTAGGAAATTTTTTTAAATAGGTGTTATTTTTAAAGTGGACTACTGAACGATAAAAAAGCTTGATCTTCGTTCCCGATCTCACTTTAACGCTCATATGTATGTATTTGCTAATTCTAATAGTTCCAGTAGTTCAAAAACAAAACGTTAATACATATACAGTATATAGTTACATTTATTTTCTTTTTTCCTTTTTAGCGCGTTGATGATATGAAAGTTGATTCCTCGTTGCATTTTATGATCAATGTATTTCCAATTATTCAGGCAGTAGCAGCAGTAATATCTTTTATTACTTCACTAATGATGATTGTCAAAGTCATAGCACGATTTAGATATAACAGATACATAAGTTCAATATCAGGATTCTCAGAGGCAGCCACCACAATGAAGTGGTCCAGTTCAATTAAAAGTATGGTGTGATATTTTAATATTTTAAATCGACTTAAATTAATAGGAATTTTCTACAAAACAAAATATAGTTAACATTCACATAAATATTAAAATTGATACTGCCTTAGGCTTAAAAAACCGTAATTATGTTAGCTTATTATAATTGTTAAATTTTGTAGATTTCCTTAATTTTATACTTTTCGATAAAATGCTTAACAGACAAATGCGGTTGATACAATTTTTGTTCTACTTTTAGTTATTGTATAAGTTTGCCTATTGCTAAGTGTGTTCTTCAAAGTTGAACCAGAAAAAAATTTTCAATTTTGTTATTATTATTTTTATGTTAAATAATAAATAGTATTTCAACATTAACTATATCTGATTCTTATTTTTGCCATTTTGGTTACAACAGTTTTTTTTACTTTAGCAAAGTTACCATTAAATGAGCTGACATTTTGTTAATTGATGTTAATGTTAATTGTAAAATATACTTTAATGTAAGCTCACCATTTTTGTCCTCCTAAAAGGAGGGCCTATTCAGAATATTTTTAGTTTTTCGCAAATATCTCGAAAATATGAATGGGTAAAAAACGCACCGTTTTCGAAATATTTGCGAAAAACTAAAAATATTCTGAATAGGTCCTCCTTAGGAGGACAAAAATGGTCAGCTTACATTAAAGTATGTTTTACAATTAACATCGACGGCAGTCATAGAATTGTCCTTCGATGTCCGTCATATAAGTGACATTTAAGTAAGATTTACAACTAGCTTAGTAGTCAGCCTGATAACTGATCCTGGAGACAGTTTTAATTCTGACTTATATGTTAGTTTCATAACTAACGGCTACGTCAGCTATATTCTTTACCTTAATGCTTGTCGTATACCTAACGTTCAGTCGTAATTTACGGTTACAAATAACTAGCTCGAAGGCACTTGATGTATGGGCAATGTCAGTTATTTGTCACCTATATACGATCCATGTCGTACTTTTTATATATCCTTGTGGCTAACGTGTTCATATCATTAGTATACTAAGTTAGTTAACAAATGATGTTTTTTATTTCCGATGAACTAGACAAATAACTGACTCGTGGTATATTGGGTATATATATATATATAAGTATAGTTGAGCAAAGATTATTCAAAGAAAGAAAATTTGCTTCGAAATAAAATCATTCATAAATATTTTGAATTATTCATATGTCAAGTAAAGGAAAATACTATTGTACCTATATGTATATGTAAATAGATATAGTCCATACGTATTCTAAGAATAATTGAATATGTATTCTAAGAATATTTGAATATTTTTAACATATACAACCATATCCATATATATTTTGACATGATTTATAAATTAATGAAACGGAAATTAATAAGCACACATAATATTTTATAGTTATGTAAATGCATATAATTTACATTTTTATCCCCACATTTTTTTTTTTGTTTTTTTTTTTCAACTTTTTAATAATTACATTTACATACTTCACAAAATTTTAAGTAAAATTTTTGATTTTATGTGAAATAATGATGCTTTTTATTCATATTTATAGAAACAGAAATAAATTGGTAATATAATATTTTAATGGATTTTCGATGGCCTAAAAGTTACTTAGAGTAAAAAGTATATAGTTCTTACTCCTCAGCCCTCCTAAATATCACAATTTTCTCATATTTCAATATTAATTAAAAAAAGTTAAAAAAAAAAGTGGATTTAGTACTCTTGAACTTTTGTCATTACATTGCATTCAAATGGGTTTTAAAGTATAAATTACACAAAAGACAATGATATAATAGAATAGTAGATTACAACACATGTTAAGAAAATTTGTTATTACAACGAGTTGTGTATACACAAAAATACATAGACACGAGTCAATACTTATATCACGAGACCATTAGGTCAATACATTTGCAATGCAAAAAATAAACAAAAGTTCAAAATGGAGAAAGTAAATAAAATTTACTTAATACGGAGAATGTAAATAAAATTTACTTAATTAAATAATTACATGTGTATTGACGCATGTAATATACCATTTTACCGAGCTAAATTTGCGATTGTAAATACAACTTACCGATCACATGCACATTAAAATATTAGACTGTATCTGAAATACAAATCAGATTCCCAGAGCTTCTCTTACCTAAATAAAAAAAGAATACGAAAAAATTTTCCACAAATACCATAATTCATCAAAACTAAAGCTTATCATATTCACATTAAATGACATATTGATGAATTAATTTATTTATTTATATCCAACCAGCTTCGACAAAAAAAACCAATATAATTTTTTTAAAAGAATAAAATTAAATTAGACAGAATCATGATGACAAGTTCAGTGCTGTGAAAACATAACAATGATCCGTTGAATTTTTTTTTTTCGGAAATTATATTTTCCTTTGACCTTGTTAAAGTATATTGAGCCATAAATTTGGTTTGTCCTGGAAAATAAACTCTTTTTTATTACAAAAAAAATATGTTGTATGTACATTTAAGAACATATCGTCGATTGACAATTTAAGTGCTACATTTGCAAAAACCACTTTTTTGGGAATCAGCAAAACAAGTTAAAACCATTATATTTTCATTGTTTTATGGATTTTGTTCACTGTTTTTGGTTTTTTTTTTGTTAAGACTCACTAAAATTATAGTAATTTAAAAAAAAATGTAAATAACAGCATCTTTTCAATCTTTTTTTTTCAATTTAAAATTAAAAATTTTTCCACATATGTGCCACATACCATACATTATACAGATTATTTTTAACAAAAATGTATGGAAAGTGGCATTAAGTTTTTGTTATGTATCATTTAAGAATTGAGCGCGTTTTCATACAAAATTTGGAAAAATTATGATTTATTATTTTTATTTTTTTTCTATAGAAGGGAATTTTTTTTTATATGTAAAAAATGGCATTTAAAAAAATTTGTTGAAAAAAAACAAAATATAGGAATATGTAGCATTTAGTGATTAAAAATACATGGCGGATTATTTTATGGCAGATAAGAACTGATAGATAAGCTTCAAAGTTGCGTATGCAGCAAGTCAGCTCTCTGTAACTTTTGATTGGAATGAGATAGGACAGCACCGACAACAGCAATCGAAAGATATTTTTTTTCTATATTGTTAGGCAGTAACTCAAAAACGCCAAAAATGCGTATGTAGCACTTAAATTCTCGACCGACGATATACTATATTTATAATATTATACAAAAAAACATACATATAAATTTAATATTTTTTTTTAACCAATTCCGTAAATACATAACATTCAGCTAATTTCGAGAATTTTTTATTGTTGACATTCTTTTAAATCCTCTTATTGTAGAAAAAAGAAATATTTGACATTTTATTCCTTTTGGGTGATGATTTAATTTTTTTTATGATTATAATAAATATATAAATATTTTTTTTCTTGTTGTTGATTAAATGGAGAAATGAACTTTTGTTTATTCTTTGTATTGCAAATGTATTGATTGCAACAACGTCTCACATGAGCATTAAAACAGTATACAAAACATGTTAATAATCGACCTAACGGTCTCGTGATATAAATATTGACTCGTGTCTATGTGTTTTTGTGTATACACAACTCGTTGTAATAACAAATTTTCTTAACATGTGTTGTAATCTACTATTAAATATGTTATGCTGAAAACACAATTGGGGCGACGACGACGGCGACAGCGATTTTTCATATAAAAAAATCGCCTCAATTGTTTCATTCTCATACAAATATATGGTTTTTGACAGTCGCTATCGCTGTCGCCGTCGCTGTCGCCCCAATTGTGTTTTCAGCATTATAATGCGAATAAATTAAAAAAATTGTTTTATCATTTTCAACTTTCGATATCTCGGAAACTAAGCGATTATTAGAAAATTTTATTTCTTTTCGTTTCATTTCGACGGATTATATAAAAATCCATAAACATAATACATAATAATAATATTTTAGAATCCAAAATGTAAAATAATGTTCATATATTTCCATTATTTTTGTGAAATTTATATAAATATAAATTTTTTTACTACTTCTGTATTTGTGTAGATTTTATTTCAGTTTTAGGGCAAATTCTAAAGGCCCGTAACCGAAACCGTAACTGTTGTCGGAACGAAAAAAAAATCAAAATAGAAAAAAAAGTTAAGGAACGAAACCAAAACAAACTCTCTGTTTTTTAGTGTGTTCCAATTTTTCACTTTTAATCTTAAATATTTATTACTATTAATATTTATAACTTGAACATTTCAACTCCTTATTAAGAAAAACAAAACAAATAATTATTACATGAACTGAAATTTTTTTTGCTAAATTATTACAATTTTTATGATTACCACTGTATAGTATAGATAGTGTAATATAAAAAGAACCAATATTTCGTATTATGTTACGTTCAACCACATTGTTTATTCTTATTATGTTAATTAAAAGTTTTGTGGTTTTACGTTAATTAAAACAACATCCTATTTAAGGTAAAAATGAAATCTATAACGTTAAACATTTATTTTTATGTTATAAAATTTTTTTTTGTTCCTTTACATTCATTAAGCGATTATAATTTTTTATTTAGCTGGAAGAGATATCAATTTTTATTTACGCATAAGTTTGTTTAAATAGTGATTAATTAGATACCTATTTTATTATTATGTTGTGTTGTGATGATAACACATATACTACATAGTATTGAAATATTCAAAATAAAATAATTAATGATTTTTATTGTTCTATGTATGAAGCAGTGGTTAATCATATTTTCTAAATTAAGTCCTGCTAACACTTACAGTACTTTTAGATCTGATTAAATTAACCATATTGTACTTTAAATTCATAATATTCTTTACGAAAATATATATTCTTCAAGAATTAAATTATAACTTTTTTGCCCTTAAAAATTAATTATATGCGTCAAATTGGCAAAGGTAAATTAATCAGAACTATTTTATTAAATAGTTCTGATAAAGTTTAAAAGATTTTTTGGGGGGAACGCAGATGCACTCAGTTCCGCTACATTTATTTTGACAATGAAATCACCAAATTAATTTTGTCGAGAAGTTAAGAGATGACAGTAGCTGTGAATTTTACAGTACTATAAACTTAGAAAAGAAGTACCTTTCATGAAATTTCAAAATTAATTTTCTCTATAAATATCGAGATGGCAGTAACTGTCAATTTTGCGGTATAACGAACTCAGAAAAAAAGCATCTAGTTCCGCAGCCTTTTTCTTTACAAAAAAAGCACTGCATATGCATAAAACGAGTTTTCATGAAAATTTTTAATATTTGCTCATGAAAATTTTTAATGTAGTACTATATCAATGAAGTGGAAAATATAGAAAGAATTTTTTTTTCAAATATTTATTTTCCTATACATATAAAATACATTTTTTGGTCAAATTATCAACTTCTTATTAATGAATGCAGGGTCGTGCCTGAGTTCATGGCCGCCTGCGTGCAAGTTGGTCAAGCCGCCTCTAACCCATATGTGCAAAATATAGTTCGTTTTAATAAGAAAATATAATTTAAACCACAAACCATTTTGAATTAATTTTTATTAATAAGTTATATCTACATTATGTTAAAAAAAAAAAAAAATTAACAAAATTAAAGATTAAGTGCCCTCATTGTGAGAAATAGGCCTTGGTTTTGCTTTGTTAATATTAATACCATCTCGACTCAAGTGATTTTTTTATATGAGTGAGCCGGATTTTGAAAATTTTGTGTTTTGTTGGCTTAAATTGGTTTTTGAAAAATTAAAATATTATTAGCTGAGATAAAAAAAAGATAATAAAAAAAATTAAACGCAGAAATAAAGCTAAAATATCACTCTCCAGGGATCTTTAATTTTCTAAACAATTTTTAATTAATTTCATTTAATTTAAAAATATTTTTTATTTTTTTTTTATAAGTTGCAGCTTCTGCACAGAAACAAAATTCAAATACAGTCTTTTGAAATTCCGCTAGATGTGTTTTTCATAAAATTTTTGTCGCATTTTTAACAGCACTGGCAAGTGATATTTTAGCTTTAGTTCTGCGTTTGATTCTTTTTATTACCTGTTTCCTTTTTTCAAAGACTAATTTAATCTTAAGTCGGAAAAATTATTAAATTGAAAATTATAATAGAAAAAAAATTCTTTAAATTAAGGAAATTCATCAATAATTAAGTTTTGTTTACCTTTTGTAAAAACATAGATAATTATTTTTTTCCTTTTTTGTTAAATAGAACAAAATATAAGGATTGATAACATAATAACAACTCAACACGATTTCGAATAAGAAGTTAATTTAATTTCTTTGGCCGCCTGCGGCGGCGCCCGCAATGAACTATTTACAAGCACGGCCCTGAATGAATGAAAGAATTAAGTTCTTTGAAATCAAAATGAAGTAAAATTATATATCTATAATAAAATCTTTAAAAACATTATTTTATTATACTCATTAAAAGATTTATGTATTTCATAGTCAAGGACATTTTTGTTAAATATAGAAAAAATATGCTATATTTTCTATATAGGTAAACGAATTACATGTGTGTAATATAATTTTTTACCCGATCATATCTGTTAAAAACATCAAATTGTTTGCATTAATTTAATTATAATTCTGGGAAAAATTTGCTTTTCTATTTTTTTCCGATTATTATATAGTAGGTACAAGTAAATGGAAATTTTCTGTATTTATAATTTCTAATAACTTGTAATTATAAAAATCTATAAATGAAACAAATGAAATATGGGGCCGGTTTTTAGTATCAAGATTTAAGATAGTTTAATTTCAAGATACCTTAGTCGCAATCAGGGGTTTTACATTCCTTCAATATCATTATACCAATAGCATTTAGAGCCCGTTCCCAAACTAAAGCCTTGTTGTCATATACAACTGAAACTGAAATTGAAACTGAATTCAGTACATTAGCAACTATAACTGAAACAAAAACTGAATTTTGTAGAAATTTCCTTTGCAGCGACTGAAACTGAATTCAGTACATCAGCAACTCAAACTGAAACAAGTACTTTTGAATTGTTTCAGTACTGAATAAAGACACAAAAGTCAAAATAGGTTAATTTTTTTTTTTTAATTCGGTTTCTTGATTTTATTTTATTAAATTCGGTTTGTTTTTTTTTTAATTTTTTTTTTGAATTTTATTTAAAAATATTAAAAATACAATGAATGTGAAGTTTGATGAAAAAAACGATGTTCAGTTTTTGTTCTATGTTGCAACTGCCTAGTGAAACTGAAACTTAATAAATGTAAAACCGAACTGAAAATGAGTTTCTGTTTCAGTTTCAGTTGTATGTGACAACAAGGCTTAAGACTATTTTAGAAACTGAAAAATTTTTTTAATTTCTAGAATTTCTAGTTTTGGAACGACACGATTTTACAGCTGTTATTTTACAATTATTTTACAAATCAAGATTTTTTGACGTAAAAATCGTTCCGAAATGATATTTTATATTTTAAAAATCTGCAAAGTTCACCTCATTTTTAAAAAAACAAAAAATTGAAAATTTAAGCAGACGTTGCAGATGATACAGATTAAATGTCAAGCCTATTTCAATTTCTGAAAAAAACGAATTTGCTTTAGCAGAAAAGGTATATTTTACGATTTAAAATAGTCTCAGTTTGGGAACGAGCTCTATGTCATAAATCGTACACACACTAGCGGATCTACACTCGGAGTAAGGGGGGGGGGGGGGGGGGGGTTACTTTTATAATATTTCAAGAAATTCTATAAATAATTTATTTTCAATCTAAGCTTTAATCCAGGATTAACGGCGAGGATGTGGTGAAAATTATGATACAATTTTTCTTCAATTTTTTCACTAAAGAAATCTATTATTCAGCTTCGAATCATTTTTAAATTGATTATTTAAGAATAGAAAACAATCATCGACAAAAATCTTCATTAAAATCAATTTTACTAACGAAGATAGTATATAGCAGGGGTGGCCAACAAGTCGATCGCGATCGACCGGTCGATCGCGAGACCAATTTTGGTCGATCACTCGCAAGTTCGGGGTTTGCGAAAAGTATCTCATAAAAACTTTTAACTTAAAAAGTACAAATACTTTTTATTCAAATGTTTTCTGTGATTAGCTCATAGAAAGGATATAATTTTTATATTATCATTATTTTTATTAGTTTGTTTTGACATTTGAAATGGTTTTATTAAGTTCTTTTTCTTTGCACTTTTGCAATTCTGTTTTCTATTTAAAGCTTTTGTCGGTAGATAACTTTTTTGCTGCTGCTACTTTTTGCTACCTATATAAAATTTATTTGAATTGGGATATTACAAAATCAGCATAATACTTCGGCTTATGATAAAAACTTATACAATACATATAAAAACGTATATAAATGATGTTTATTTAATAAATCTGAAATACAGTTTAAAATTGACTTGTATTTACACTTCTGAGAAATTTATGACTATTAAAATAATAACATTTAAATTGCATGCCATTAGGATTAATTCTGCATGCCATTAGGATTAATTCTTGGATTTTTGGCATTTTCATATTTACAATTAACTAAAACTAAACTTCGTTCCGTCCTGACCGATTCTCATACTGAGGACTCATTGTTATTGTCTTTGTCAGGATATACTCCAAATTATGATGCACTAGTAAAGGAAATGCAGACTCAGGTTTCTCATTAATTTAAAAAGTTTGAATGAATAAATGTTATTAATAAGTGCTCATGTTGTTTTAATTCCTCTGGACATAAGTTTTTTAACCCATTAAATAAATACTCATGTATGTAGATTATTTACCCCTTAATCATGGAGCTCGCCAAAGTGCACGTCGGTATAAAAGCACATTGCAAAAACATCCCCTTCTTACCTAAAAAATAGGTCGATCGCGACACAATTTATAAATAAAAAGTAGATCTTATGTGCACCAAAGTTGGCCACACCTGGTATATAGTAGTTTCAGTGTATCTGGCAGGAAATTGTTTTGTTTCAGAGCACAAATTTTAGAGAATTTTTTTAACTGGAATTTTTATTCGATATTTTTTTTTCATTGGATTTCATCAAAAATAAGGTAAAAAATAAAAAATAAGGTAAAAAAATGTCAATTATTTGTTATATTTGTCCTTTTTTTATTCTCCGAAACCAATGTTGTTTTCTTTTGCCTATTCCTAAACAAATTTTCGATAAAATAGGAACAAATGAAACTTACGCTATAAATTCTGAAATTGTTTTAAAGCCGAAAATTTAGATTTTTTGCAAATTTGGACATATAATTTATAAAAATGAATAATTCTGTAATCAAGAAATGTTTGGAAAAACTTAATTTTTATTTTTTTTTTATAATACTATATTGTGTTTGTGATTGTTATTGAATTAATAAGTTCCTTTCATTTCCATGTATTCAAATGTACAATTTAATAAAATAAAGTAATATTATCTTAAAAGTTTGCAATAAAAATTTAGTTTTGACTAGAAATATATCTGGATTTAGTTTTAAAAATTGTTGACTGAAAATTTGGATAACGGTTTATTTTTCTCGTTTATTTTCGAATTGAATTCAAGTTACCATTATTGTTAAAAGTTTTGCGTTTTCTTATTAATTTTGTAAGTGTTTATGTTTTTTTTTTGTTATTTTCTCTTCTTTTTTTTCTGGAAGGGAGGGTTTATCCCCAAAACCCCCCCTGAATCCGTCAGTGTGTACACACATACAACAATTTTCTTCAAAATCCAGTCCCTAATCCGAATTTTTGGGCCATACCCATTTGTTTCAATTTCTCTAATCGACTACTATCTACCCACATTCTAATTTTCGTTCGAACCATTAAAAATTATAAAATTAAAAAATATTTTATATGAAAAAATGTGCATGTACATATGTATGTATATGATTTACGTTATCAAAAACATACCTATTATGTAATGTATTTACATACATAAGTTATGTATTTATTACAACATTTTATCAATCATTAAAGTAAGTAAAATATAATAAAAGAAGATATTTTATTCTGAGTCCTATATGGACAAAAAAAACTACACCCTAAAGGCAAATTTAATGATGTCTTTTTTACATAACATGTCAAAGAGTTAACAGACATTTAAGATAATTATAATAATAATAAATTTATCATCTCTTTAATGTTTTATATTACAGACATACAGGCGTGAGTGCGAGGAATGTTTGAAAAGTTTTCAGTTAGATACTATATAAAGCAAAAACTTCCGGAACTCCGGTTTATTCCGAAAGTTCATATAAAAATTAAAACATATTAAAAAATTAAATTAAATTATTCTTTAACATAAATATTAGTGTATTTAATTCAAAACATTAAAATTATAACAAATTAAATTATGAAATATTTATTATTAAAATAAAATTTTATACTTTTCAATAAACCGAAAGTGAATAAACTGAATGGAAAAATAAAAATTTGAAAAACAAAGTATCCAATGTTTTATCATTGAGTTTTATTCGAATTTTTACTGAAAATGTTCCTGCAGCGTTGTTAATAAGTTATACTAGTCGAAACCCGTGAGAAATTCAAATTTTTGAAATACATTTTTTAATTTTATTTTCCAACAAATTTACCGTAGTTTGCAATGCTTTTTTCGAATTTTACAATGTTTTTTTCATTGATTTTTTTTATGCCGGCAAATATGTAATATATTTAAATTATATGTATATTTAAATTCCAATAGAAGTCTCTATACTTTATATTTTATTTTAACTCCAATAGATGTCTGATTGATACGTAGATACGGTCGAATGCCTATTAATATTATGATTAGAGATTTTCCAAAAGTATTCCTCGGGGTCCCCTTGATCCCAAAATTTAATTTCACTTCGAATTCCAAATAAATCACTGAACTCGGAACTCCAACTTATTTTGTTAATGTTGAATTAATATAAAAAAAATTGTATGTATTTGCAGAGTTGTGATCAGGGCCGCCGCGTAGCGGCAGAATTTCTATTTATTATGCATGTAAAAATAAAATTAAAGAACTCTAAAAAAAAATTTCGAACAAAGTCTTGATTTTAAAGGTCAAAAATTTACAAATTATTTTTGTCCGTATTAAAGATAAAAATAAATAGGTATGTAAATCTTGTTTTGATGATATTTTGAAAGTTCATATTTAAATTAGCAAAATATAGTTTCTATAATCGACCCTTTTTCTAAAAAATGGTTTTTTTTTTAAATAAGCGCACAGTAGGCTTAGGCTTTTCAAAACTAAAATTATTTAAGATCCACAACATCACAAGAACGTTTGGTAGGGTTATCTGTAATATCTATAGAAAGCTCTGTTATGGACACTTTATATATCGCGATTTCCACAAAAAAGTAAGCCGTTTGTAACCCGTACGTAATTTATATTTTGTTAGGAAAACTTTTTTATTTTTACTGGATTCGGAACAAACTTAAACTATGGTTGGGCTTAATTTTCCTCTACTTTGCAGAAACACTAACATTTTTTAAATCTGGTAAAAAATAAAAAAGTTTTCTTATCAAAATATGGATTACGTACGGTGTACAAAAAAAGTACTTTTTTTATGGAAATCGCGATATGCGTTCGTTAATAGAAGCTTTTGTTGCTTTAAAAGCCAGACGGGCGAAAATTTTGTAATTTTTTTTATTTGATTAGAATTACTATAAAAATGCAATAAAATTATGTTAAATAATAATTTACAAAATTTATTTTTCTTTAAATATTCAGTTGAAAGGGCGGATATTTTTAAAATTTGCACAAAGGCGGCTCACTTGCACGCGGCGGGCCTGGTTGCTATAGCTACTTAGATTTCAATTTTTGTGCTTTATGCCTAAATAATAAAAAAAAATAAACAATTGGTCAAAATTCCCGCTAGTAAAAGTTCTTCCAAATTCGAAAAATTCGGAATTTAGCATTTTGAATTCCGAATTTTTTGAAATTCAAAAACAGGCGCAATTCCGGATTTCCGGAATCCGAAGATGCATTCCCTAGGACGGACTTCTAAAGTCGTCCGATTTTATTCAAATTCGGTAAATAAAAAGAGGAAACGATTAAACACATAAATATTGCACCAAAAAAATGATTGATCCTACCCAGCGACTTCTAAAGTTCTGCCGATTTCATTGACGTAAAAAAAAAAATGATTACACACAAATTTCGTAAGCAAAACTTTAGACCCCTCTTCCACTTACAAAAGTAAATCAGTCATCAGTCCGTAGCAAAATAAATATTTGCAAGTAAATAAAGAAGTTAAATTTCTTTCGTGAGCTTATGAGGATGAGGCGCACACATATTTTTTTGGAAACTTGTGTTTGAACTAGGGCAAGACTTCGAAGTTATTCTTTGTTGTTGTTTGATACCTATACTTATTATTTTAGTTAGTTATAATCTTAGTAAATTGTCTTTGAACTTCAAGTGGTTTAGATAAGACATTGGTATTTCGTATATTCTACATATTTTCACCCTTAAAGAAAAAAATATAACTCACAGGTATATAGAATAATACACTAACATAATCAGCATACATTTTTTTTAAATATACAATTTAATGTTGATGCGGTTATAAAAAGATTTCCCTAAACAACAATACTGCTTTAAATATATATATATATATATTTTAATTTATAAGTTAATTGCACAAATCTAAAATTTTCAACAAATTTTCCTATAGGTACATTAAAAAACTTTAAAATATTTATTTAAAAAAATACGAAAATAAACTAAAAATATATTTTTTTTTTAAGTTTTCCACAAATTTTATCACAATCAAAACTTTTTGAATAAAATAAGTTTTCCATAGTGCAACTGTATACATACAATCAGAGCCGTATCTATAGTTTGCGGCGCCTATGGCAAACATTTAAAATGGCGCCTACTATCTTCTCAACTATCCTACAAAATATTAACTTCCAATTTTTAATTTTGATCTATTTTAAATGTTATTATACGAGAAAAAGATAACTTAAATTCTTTATTAATTCAACATCATAACTATTCAATTTGAAATTAATACATTTTTTGATTTTTAACAAATGCAATAATTTCAACAAATTCAATGCCTAGAATTTTTTTTACTTTAATTTAATTTTTCTTACTTTAATGTTTGCAAATTCGTTGATTATTTCATCAAAATTTGCTTCTTCAAACATAATAAATATCATATTTGATTGACAATATAGCTAATCCAATTGAGAGATCTTGTTTCATTGTTGAAGGCAAGTAATTTTTAATGAGCTTAAGTTTGCTAAAACTTCTCTCCCCACTAGTCAGCCACAGTTACTGGAAGTGGTAGTAAAATTCGTAAAACAGCATAAATATTTGGAATGTTTCACACAAATCAAGTGCAACAATTTCCTTAAAACTTCAAAATGATGTAAAGGGTTTAAATTTTGAAATTTTAAAGCTTTCGATTTCATTCAGCATCTCACCGAAATTCAATTCTGAATACTCCAAACAAAGATCTCTCATATTTAATTCCATCATGGATCTAGACATTAAATTTTCTCCCGACAAAAATTCAAATAATTTTCAAATAATTTAGCAAATTAACAAAAATTAGTTTTGAAGAAAGTTTACGTAAATTACGTAAACTTACTAGAATTTTGAAATTTTGTATAAAGCTGTAATAAATCATGTAAAAACTGTTCAAAATTTGAAAAATGTAAAAATAGTGAGCGCATTTTTAATCAGGCGCCTATGGCCGGGGCCATGTTCGCTATACCCTAGTTACGGCCCTGCATACAATACATACATACATACATTTTTATATAGTAAATGCACAGAATATATATTTTATATAAATTTTTATTCAATTTGATATTTCTGCTGGCATCCATTACAAAGAATAATATATAGGGAATCTGGATGAAAAACTAGTTCCATGTTTGTAGAAAATCTTGCCAAAAATTATTTCTTTCAATCTACCTACATATTTATACATATGTAAATGTGTATACATAGTTTGAAAAGGAAATTTTTTCAATATTTTGTTGAATTTTGTAAGAATAAATATGTACATAGGTACATATTTATAGAAATTATAAAAGAAGGCAATATGGTTTCAATTTAAGTATGAAAAGAAAATTTACTTTGTTAATGTTCATTCAGTTTTATTGAGTTTTTAAGCTAATTAAAAAAGTTTAAATCATAGAATTCCACTTAAAAAAGAAATTCGTTTGTGTAGGAAGATTGTAGAAACTGTGTTTACTTTATTAAAGGTATGCGACAATAATTTGGAGTTAGTTTTTCGTACATCACTAAAATAGTATCATTAGTTATATGTTGAAATTCTTAAAATTAATGAATCTGTAGACATGCATTCGAGCGTTTTAGTTGTTTCAGTTTTTAGAAAGAAAAAAAAGTTTGAGCGTCATCCATATAAGTTCACTGTGGAAGTATAACTTCTTTAGTAATTTGCAACTATTACATAATTATTTACCTTACGAAAAATTCACATACACGACAACTGTTCTGGGGGCGTAAATGATATTCGATTTCTTGAATTTTTGATTTTTATTCGAATAAAATAAGTCCAAAATATTTTTTTCGTTAGTAATCGTTACACAACCCAGGACAACGTGTATAGATTTTATAAAAATAGTAAATTTCATAATTCAATTTTGAAAAATGTTTTGGTCTTATTAGATGTTTTTTATTGAATTTGATTTTGAGTGCGTTCCATAAATATTTTTGTCTCTAATTTCTGTCTTAGAAAAAAAAACCGATTTGACATGTAATTTGGTTGAATCTGCTAAGATCATATACATATATACTTCATTAATTTTATAAGGGCATATCTTTTAATGCATCATATTTTTTTTTTAATTTTTAACAAAGTTCCAGAAATAAATATTAGTGCTTCACCCTTAAAAAAATTTGAAAATTTCAAATTCTGAATTTCAAATTCCTAATGTATTTTGTTAGTGTAAAATTTCAAATTTTTTTTTGTTGTTGTGAATTTCAAATACACGCCTCAGAGCGTGTATTTGAAATTAACAACAACAAAAAAAAATTTGAAATTCAAGTTCTGTCATTCTAATTGTCAAATCAAAAAAAAAAGACATGCCAGATGAAAAAAATTCCGCAAATTTTCGTGAGATTTTTTTTGCACAATAATTTTTTGTTCATAATTTTTCCCCAGTGTAATAAAATTCTCTAAATTTAGGGAAAGAAAATGCTACTCTGGCAGCTTTTGTTATTAATATTTGAAATTTATGAAAAAAAGTGAAAAAAAGTGTTCACCCGAAAACTTTTTTTTGACATTAAATTACACTAACAAAATACATTAGGAATTTGAAATTCAGAATTTGAAATTTTTAAATTTTTTTAAGGGTGAAGCACTATTATTTCAAAATGAAAATGAAAAAGAAATGTTTGAACAAAACACATGAAGTGTCATGGGACACCCGACAGAAGCGACGCTTATTACGCCTAAAAGAATAATTTTTATAATATATTTACTAAACTAGTCATCATATTCTATCATGGAAATAATTGGTTTGTGGTAGCTAAAATAAGAGACAAATGTTTGTGACTCTATTTTGTTGACATATCTGGAGAAAACGGCAGCAATTGTTGTACCATACTTAGTAGTAGCTTGCCTCGGATTATTAAATATGGTTAAATTAATTTTTTCAAACAAAAATTGCACACTTGGTTGTGAATTAAAAAACCCAGCAGACTAAAGCAGGAAATTTGTCACCAATAAGAAAAAGTGATGCGACGTCATAACATAAACTTACTTTATTTCACCTAAAAACGAATAAAGTAAATGTATCTATTCTATATCTTTATTGCAAAGAGAAGAATATTCTTTCTGAATTTTGATTTATTTTTTCGATCAAAGAACCAAATTCTAAAATCCTGAACAACTACCAAACTAAGTTTTTATTTGTTAAAACCATTTCTATTTACACCTATACAAAAGTTTTCTACAAAAAAAAATTTACGTTCAAAAAAGCCCACTCATATGTTTTCAATTTTTGGCTGAATTTTTTTACTTTCAATGCAAGTCTAGATATATTTTGTTTATGCTTCTCTCCTATTAATATAGAGACATCTGTTGTAAAATTATATAAACAATTTGACGCAGTGAAAAAAATTGGTTGGAAAAAAACGAGAAAAAAAGGGTACTTTTCCGTTAGCCGGGCGCTTTTTGCGGCGCATAAAATTTCACGGCGCAAATTTACGGCGGCAAAAATGTGACTGAAAACTTATGGTAATTTAAAATGAATAGTTTTTTCGTGTATCGAGGGCGGCTGCTACCTCCCCCGAACCCCCTAGGGCACCTTTTTTTTTTCTTTTTTATTTTGCCTTGGCGCGCTTCGCGCGATGCAAATGGAACGGTGACTGTTGTGCAGAAATTTACAGGATACCCATCCCATTCGCATCGCGCGAAGCGCGCCAAGGCAAAAAAAAAAAAAGTGCCTTAGGGGCAGCCGTCCCCCGATGCACGAAAATACTATTCATTTTAAATCATAAATTTTCAGTAACATTTCTGCGAATGATGCCATACATGTGAGCCGTAAAACTTTTTGCGCCGCAAAAAGCGCCTGGCTAACGGAAAAGCACCAAAAAAAGTACAGCCAAGCCAAGTGAGAACTTGCTAGAATAAATTCTTATTTTTAACTTTTTAGGGCTCTTCGATAAAAAGAATCTTTTCTTAAAATTTTTTTTTACTTATATTTTTTTATTAGTACTTTCGAATAAAAATTCGAAAATTTAAGAAAATCGATCATCATTTACCAAGTGGTCATTTATGTGTATTTTCCATCAAAATAATTTAATTCAATTTTGTTCTAATTTATATTTGTATAAAATTTTCCTTTTTTCGTTTTATATTTTTTAAATTTCGTAATAGTTTTTTTAACAAATTTTTCTACCTCCATCGCTGATATTTTGATGTGTAGTATCGCTAATATTTTTGTAAATAGCTAATCAACATGCTCATATTACCCCGATTTTGTATTTGCGGCTTGCCTCTCTGAATTATTCCACCATTTATTGTCACATAAATTTTAAAACAATACCTCGCTTAAGAAGTATAACTTCAAAAATTAATATAAGTAATTTCAGATATTTATTTGAATGTTTTTTAACAAAGTTGTCTAGCATCAGCCAAATATATACATACCTACAATATTATTGTATTGTATTCTTCAGAGAAAAAAATCGATCACAAAGAAAATTCTAATTCTAATAAAAAAAAAAAAAATTCATCTTATGGGAAATCATTAAAATATTACTCAAAATTTCATGCGACACTACGAAAATCTTTTAGCAAAAAAGAAGAATATATAGGTACAATATATATTTTCCATCCCCAAGATACAACAATGATAAAAAATGATTTTTATCACCATTTAAAAAAATATGTAGCAGATGACTTGAACCAAACAAAAAGCAATATTTTATACAAAAAAAAGCTTAAAAAAAAAAAACTGAAATAAAAGAAAAATTAACTTTATTACATATTATTACTTCTTCATTTTTTTTTCTTGATGTAATTGTAGATATTATGGAAAAAATAAATAAATAAATAAATTTCCAAATGATTGTAAAAGTTCTGAAATGATGGAATTCCATATAGAATTAAAATTAGGTATACGATAAATTTAAAAGAAAAAAAAAATAGAAATAAAACTATACTAACTAAGACGATATTGAACGTTAATAAAGTATTAATAGGCAATTATAAATAAAAAAAAACACAATTCTCAAAATTCAATTTTAATTGGTAATTTGAAATCATTCTTACATGAAATTTATTTTTAACTTTGCGAAAATGAATTTTAAATTCTTATGTTATGATTTTTATAGAACGAGCAGTGAATGATGTGCATTCTGCGTTATTTCGTATTAGGACTGTTTGAATTTATTGTTTTTGAATTTAATATATTTAAATCCTAATTTAAGTTAAAATATACAAGAATAGAAAGCGAAGAAAATATATTATAAACATAATTAAGTTAAATATATATTAAATATATGTATGTTTATAAATATACGAGGGTGGTTCCGTAAGTCTCTTTAAAAACACATTAAAAAACATTTTTTCAGGCAAAACTCATTTTATTTTTCAACATAATCTCCTTTTAGGTAGATACACTTCGCCCAACAATTTTCCAATTTTTTGATGCCCTCTAAAAAATACGATTTCTCGAAGTCTCCAAAATAGGCATCTGTTTCAGCGATGACCTCCTCATTCGACCCAAATTTCTTACCGCCGAGCAATTTCTTCATGTTTGGAAACAGATAATAGTCGCAGGGGGCTAAGTCTGGAGAATATGCTGTATGAGGAAGCAATTCGTAGCCCAATTCATACAATTTTGCCCAATTCATACAATTTTCATACGATTGCGTTTGTTGTCAATTGTAAGCAAACGCGGCACCCATCTTGCGGATAGCTTTTTCATGTCCAAAAATTTACATATAATGTTATGTACCCGCGCATTTCCGATGCCCACAGCCTCAGCTATCTCGCGCACTTTCACTCTTCGATCGTCCAATATAATACCATGAATTTTATCGACCATTTCTGGTGTAGTGACTTCAATTGGGCGTCCTGAATGTTCGGCATCACTTGTGCTGGTACGACCACGTTTGAATTCATTTATCCAGTTGTAAACAGTCTGAATCGATGGTGCAGATGTACCATGAACATCGTCCAACTCCGCTTTGATTTCTTTTGCCGTTTTCCCTTTCATATGGAAGTGTTTGATCACTGCACGAAACTCGTTTTTTTTTCATTTTTCAATAATAACAAAAGTTGTTCGCTTCAATCGTCTGTAAAAACAAAACTACGCGTTAGATTTGGCTCAAAATTTGACAGCAGAGGTTTGAAGGATAGTAAATATCAACAACCGTATTCATTTGCCAGCTCGAGCATTGGATGAATGCGTTTAAAGAGACTTATGGAACAGCCCTCGTATAAACGTCAGGATTGCCTTTATAAAAGTTTATTTTTTAAACGTAAATAACATAATATCTCTGTTAATTAAAAGTTTCATCCCATTGTGGTCAGGTAAAATCCGATATAAGTCTAATTTTTTTATTTAATTCGTTGTTTTTTTTTTTTTTTTAATTTTCTAACAGAGTTTTTCATTGGACATTGAAATATTATTTCAATTAGTTATTTCGAAATATTACGAACATAATAAGTAAATTATTTGACTTTACATATTTTTGATTTTTTTATATTTTTGATACAAGGTAAATAATTCTTAAATTTTAATTTATGAAATTAAGAAAGAATCTTTAAATATAATATAATACTTATTACTTAATATCTAGATACACCTTGCTTTTATGCTTATACGTAATTTCTTAACATTTGCTTATATATCACATTTATGCCTTTATGCTTATACATGATTCTATACATTTATGCTTTTGTGCTTGTAAATAATTTGATACGTTTATACTCACATAATATGTATGCCTATGCTTTTATGCTTATGTATGTAATTGTAACATAATAAATTAAGTAAATACATAACTGTATTTTTAAATAATTGTAGTGTAAAAACTTTGTAACCTCCTAATGATGACTTGGATGAAGTCGAAATATTGAGTTTTAATAAATAAAACGACATCAACAATATTTGATTGTTAAACAACATCAATGTTTTATTAACAACTTACAAATAATTTTTGATATTCGTGCTCAGCAACACAACAATAGCAAGAAATAATAAGTACTGTTCTTCTGTTTTTTATATATTTTATTTTATTTATCATATAAATTGAATTTTACATTATGTTCTTTAAAAAATGAGAAAAATAGATGAATTGGATTGTTTTATAAAAATAATTTTATAAAAGATTTAAATTTTCCACAATTCTATTTGTGGCAACGACCGAAAATTTTGCAAATTTATTATTTGAATTTATTTAAAATTTTAAGTTATTTTATGATAACTTTAGTGTATCTAAGTCGCCTTTTCGGTTTTAAAGATAAAAAATTAATAAATTCCGATTATTTTAGAATAAAACAGTAAAAAAAAGACATGAAAAAAATTAATATAAATTAAATTTTTATTTTGAAAAAAAAAAAAAAAATTTTTTTTATCCAATTTTTTTTGTAAATAACACTGAATAAAAAATTATTGAATTGTGAAATTGCATTTTCTTATCAAATTAATTCTATTATTTGTGGATGATACCAGAAATAATTTTAATTATTTTTTTATCATTATTATTATTTTTTATTAAGTAATTCGAATTTTTTAACAATTCTATGAATATGAAAAGGGTTAAACCCTTATTATTATTATTCCATTATTTCAATTTTTTTAATTCATAAAATTTCAAAATATTATTATCTTCGCATTTACCAAGATTAAATTTAATGTTAATAGGATTAAAAAAAATTTAAAAGGTGCTTTACTCAATTTATTTCAAAATTTTATTAAAATAAATTCTTTATTATATATTTCAAATATATATTTTTATAGAATTAAATATTATATGAATAATGTATATTATATTACAAGTTTTGCTACATATAAATAAAAATATATAATATAGATTGAGACCGTAATGAAAATATTAAATAATGGCTAAAAATTTATACCATTAATATTTTAATGTAATAAATATACATTATAATAAATATTTCCATTTTAATTTAAAATTTATTTTGCTTCGAAAACAATTTTTCCACTTTAAGAGAAACAAAATTTACATAATAAATAAATCAGTCCTAATTTCTACAACCTCTTAAAATTTAAATTTTTTATTATTAATTATTGAATAGTAAACTATTAGATTTCTATTATTCAACTTTAGTTAAATTAAATTATTATTTTAATAATATAAATATATCTGTAAGTGTTATATGTATATAGTTGTTCCACAAAGTCAACAAAGTTCAACAAAGTTAAATGGAATAAATTAAAATAGTTCATAATATTTATTTATTTGTGAATAAGTAAATTTCGTTTTGATAAAGAGAAATAAAATATTTACGGACCAAATAGTATATAAAAATAAACGTGTATCATTGAATAGTATTAGCTTTAAGCCGATGAAAATTTATCAATAAAATCAAAATATTCTTAATTGTAGAGCAATTTTTAAATATTGAACTGAAAATAATATTGGAAACTTTTAAGTCAATTTACAGAATTTATGTTTTTATTTTAATAAAACTAGATTTTTGTGTGTTATTTATATGCTCATACAATTTAATTAAAATATACCAATGCCGGTTTTATGTGGAAAAAATGATACACCGCCCAGATACCACAAATACTAAATTTTACCAAAAATATGATAAAAATTAATTTTTGGTACAAAAATGTTTAATTATTCGTTTCATACTCCATCAGCCAGAAGACGTAATGCAATAATTTAGCATAAATAATATCTATCCAAAAAAAAATTATATTTATTTAGCTATTACCATTTCCCAAAACACAATCAATTCTCAAAGAAGGATAATTTCAACAGAATTTAAATTGTGGTTTAATTTTCGTTCTTTTTTTTTTCAAGGATACAGCCTCTTTTTATTTGGGAAATGAAAAATAACTAAAAGAAGATATAAATTTTCCAATAATTTGTATATTTAGGATCTTCATCGCAAAAGAAAAGAAAAAAATAAATAAAAAAAAATTTTCCTTTTAATTTTTCTGTGAAAGAAAAGAAAAGTGAAAATTCTAAATAAAATTATTTAGATAGCTGATAAATTTATTTATTTATTTTTTTTTTGATAATAAGGCTTGAGTTAATATAAATATTTTTATATAATATTAGAAATTTTATATAAAAATAGAAATTATTTAGGTAGATAATAATTCTTATTTAAATTATTTCTAATATTTTAATTTTACTTTGATATGACATAAAGAAACTATGAGAGATGGCATTTTTTTTTCAAGCGCAATCTACATAATTGGGTACACAGATCTGAAAAAAAAAAATGGCTTTTGCATATATTTCGAATACAAAACACAAGTTAAAACAGGTGTTTTAAAATAATTCAAAAATAATTTGTAAAAATGTTTCCTCCAATTTATTTCCTTGGCATCGGCGATAAAATCAAGATAAAAAACAAAAAACAAAAAACAAAAAATAAATTTTGGCTTTTGAGTTTTTGACAGATAAAACTAAAAACAATAATCATAAGATGTGTTTCGAAAAATAATTTTTTGTCCAATTTTTCCACCTATTTTTCTGTAAAATTTTATTCGATCTGTAGTGCTACCTTGAAGTAAAAGTTTTTCGGTTTTGAGATCTAATACCAGAAATACCATACCTCGTTCGATGTGCCTCAACACCAAAGAGTTGAGCAGATCTGAACGACCGACCAATTGTACGGAAATTTATTTTACCAAGTATAATCCAGGAGGAGACATTACCCATAACAACTTGGTGTAAAAACACCAAATTAGCCACCTCTCTGCGCCGTACTAATGAGTGAAGGTTGAGCTGCTCAAAAATTTGAAGTATGAAGACCTCTAAGGGCAAAACGAGAAAATTTTCTTTGAACACATTCAACTCTAAAAATATCAACATCAAAATGAGGGGACCATACTTGAGAAGAAAATTCAAGCAAAGGTCGAACCATGCATGTAAAATGAGAGCGAGTTATGCGAGGATCGTCGAATTCCTTCGACCATCTCTTAATAAATCCCAAAACAGAATTTGCTCTTCCAACTATCGAACCAACGTGCTGTCGGAAATCCAACTTGCAATCACAAATTACACCCAGATCTCTTACAACGTGCACTCGAGATACACTCAAATCACCTATCCTATAACAGTAATTTATTGGAGATAACTTTCTGGTAAATGAGATGGTTTGGCATTTGTTAATGTTAAGAATCAAATTATTCTTAAGACACCACTTCGTAAAACTGTCAAGGTCACTCTGAAGTCATTTAGAAATTTATTCAAATTTATTGAATTTCAATTGCACCCAGTGGCTTTAAAACATAAAGAAATGACTGAAAATTGACATAAAAAATAAAAATGCAATATGGTATGGAATCATTCCAAATCTTCATCGGAATCAGAATTCGGTCAAGTTTAAACACTGAAATACATTTCGTGTGAACGGCTCTTCTGCATTTGTGGCACATAATAGAGTTGTGTCAACTTCCGACATTTTCTTCAAACAAATCATACAGTCATCAGTGTTTTCATCAAGGTGGCAACCTGCATTCTGACGCCAATTCATAATATATTGCCAATTCATAATATATTTTTAATTCTTTTTTGGAATATGTTAATTGAATGAAAAACCAACACAACCCAATTATTTATTTTGATTTGCTAATAAAAAAGTTCACTTTACGAGCAAAGGACAAAAACACAATTTTTAATTTTTAAAGTTTTTGAAAATAATAATTCACACTTTGCTCAGTAAACACTGTGTTATTGCGTCTGTCCGCTCCAAAAGTAGATTAAAAGTGACAACTGTTCTTTTGACGTCGATGTCACTTGGAGTTAAGTTTGTGAGATTGCTAGAATGTCAAAATACATCAGTGGTGGGAACCTGCAAGCAGTGGCAACTTGCAAGCCTCTCCCCTATGCATGCTAGAATACATGTGTAATTAAATTTCCTATACTTTAAATTATAACAAAAAATAATTTGTAATATTATTAAAAAAAAACATAAAAAACATAAATACCATAAACATCATATTATTTATTGTATTGTAATTTTTCACTTTTGTTTTCTGAATTTTATTCTATATTTATGCGCATATATTTTTAATTCCATAGAAATTTTTTTTCAATTTATATTCAAATAGAACGAAAATCTGTTAAGTGGTTTCAATGGTAAAAACAAAACCACCTGTCCAGAAAGGATTATAATTTTCATCAAATTAATAAATTAATCATGTCATTAACATTGTAAAATTCATTATCTTAATAAAAACCATTGCCAGGATTAAAAAGTTAACATTTTTATTAAAAAAAAAATTATACACGTATAATATTTTATACGTAGAGTGCTTTGCATTTTTCATTCATTTAATAAATGATAAATATACATTATGTCTATAATTAGGTACGTATTTTTATGTATATTTCATGCATTTTATTTATTAAATTTTGAAATAAAGGTTGGCTAATATGTTCACAGCAATATTCAACCCAAGTTATCTCTGGATTAATGGTTAATATAAAAAATGTTTTTAATTACATTGGATCCAAAAAATAAAAATATTTATCCAATAAATTCTTTATTGATTTTAAATGCATAGAATTAAATATTATTTATAACAAAAAATAATTTAGTGATCTGAAATTTGAGAATGAATTGTTTTAAAAAAAAATTTATACATTTTTTTTTTTAATTATGTAATTCAAGAAAGCTTAAAATATGTACATAATTATATATTGTCGTTTACTTTCTGTTGACAGCAAAATTTTAATTTTTTTATTTTTCAATATTATACTTATGCTAAACAATATACATTTATGTATGTTTCTTATAATTTAGTTTGACGGGAAAAAGTTGGAATTTTTATTTTGGTATAAAAGTTAATTCTAAAAACTATTGAATTGGAAAAATTGTCAAAATATAAAATAAAATAAAATTCAATTATTATATAATATGAGAGTGTATATTGAAGAAAATAAAAAAGGGGAAAAATACTTTTAGAAGGTAAAAAATAGTCCTTAAATATAAAAATAAATAAGATTTGATACATAAGCATATATATATAAAAATATATATATATTTATATTTTTAGGAGTTATAAAAATTTTTATGGCCTTCGATATTTATTGCATACGTGAAAAAATGTATAGGTTCGCAAATAGTAAGAATTGCTTCTTCTTCTTCTTCTTCTTATAGTATGCAGCAGACGTGGCCAGACTTTTCTTGATTGAGGTAGGGTGACTATATTTCTGCAGTCATAGTGAAAAAAACAGTATCTACATAAAACCGAATACGAGAAAAAACGATTTAAAGTTTGTTAATCATACTGTATTATTCTTTTGTTTTAATATTCTTCATTCAGTATATTTTATAGTAAATAAAAGCAGTATTTCTGTATAGTTATTTTTTTTTTTTTATTTTAGTTACCAAATCACTAGGTTTTATACTATAAGAAGTATGGATTTGGTAATGTTTAGACGCGATTAAAAAGTGGGACAGTTAGTAGGTAATTATTTACACTCTTCTTAAAGCGGCGTAAGTCGTAAATCAATCGTCCGCAAGCTGTAAGGAACAATTTTAAAGGGAGAGTATTTCACGTTCTTGAGGTGCGACTTGAAAACGAATCTCCAAAGCTCGTTCAATCACATCTGGGAATTTTGACGAAATATGGGTGGGACGTTGAAGCGGTACGTGTTTGGCGTGAAAATACTTGAAGTAGGGCCTTTACTTCTACGGAACACGTATTCGTTCCAACAAGGTATTTATAGGAAATGGAAAGTGAACCTACATTACGACGGTGATTTAGTGATGTTTATGAGCTGGTAGTTTGGTGATTGTCGATTAATCTAATTGGGGATCAAAAGTTGACAGCTTTCTAGAAATTAGGCAGCATTGAATTTTGGATGAGTTGAACTCAACTCTGTTGAGAAGACCCCATTGTGAAATTTTGGAAAGGTCGTGATTTATGCTACTTTGTAAAAAATTTCGTTTAGTAGTTACAGCATTTGTAGATGCTGATTTTCTATTAATAGAGTCGTAGCGTGCCACCAAGTTACTGTCATCGGCGAAGCTGTGTATGGGGTTGATTGTTGATTGCAGAAGATCATTGATGAAAATTAAAAAGAGGGTTTGGGAGAGAACACACCCTCGGGGTACACCGGAGTTGATATTGAAAATATGTGACTGGTACCCAACCACAACAGCACGAACAGAACGGCCGGACAAGAAGTTACTGATCCAATTGACAAAGGCTGTTTCCGACCCATTGATTTAACTTTAGAAATCAGGGCCGAGTGCCACACTCAATGAAAAGCCTTAGCTATATCCAATGCAACATCCTCACCGGAGTTGTGAAGACTGGCGTTGAGCTAGTGGGATAAATATGTCATCAGATCACCAGTCGCTCTATTCTTACGAAAACCATATTGCTGGTCACTTGTTGCATTCTAGGTATTTTTGAACCTTATTGTTAATGAGGGATTTCATTACTTTTGAGAGAATAGAAGCAGTATGTTTTAGGATTAGAGGCAGTATGTTTTAGGATCACACCCCGAATACCATCAGGGCTAGGTGACTTTTTCACATTCAGATTTTTGAGAGCTTTTAAAACAGCACGTTGTAAACTCTTCCAAAAGAAGAGTTTACTGGTGGCAAGACAGGTGGATTTTGAGCTGAAGCTGTGAGTGTTGAGTTTTGGCGAAAAAGTTTTGCAAACAAATTAGCCTTCCCAACCGAATGTGATATAATCCGGTCACCATTTACAAGGGGAGGAAAAGATGTAGGCGAGCAAAAGTTCTGTTTTAAGGTGAAAACACAATTGGGGCGACGACGACGGCAACAGCGATTTTTCATATAAAAAAGTCGCCTCAATTGTTTCATTCTCATACAAATATATGGTTTTTGACAGTCGCTATCGCTGTCGCCGTCGTTGTCGCCCCAATTGTGTTTTCACCTTTACAGTTTTAGCGAAGCTCCAAAAGCTTCTGCTATTTTTTGGAAGGTTAAATATTTCTTGACGCTTCCTCTGGGTATACAAAGCCTTCTGCTGCCCACAAATCTTACTGCATCTGTTTCTGACTTCACGCCAGTGCTTCACTGAACTTAAAGAATTGTTATGTTCATACTCACGAAAAACATTATCTCTATCGGCTATTGCCTTTGCACAGGTGTCACTGAACCACGGATTTTTAGTATTCGTTTTATTTTTCATTAATACTTTTGTGACTTCAAAAATAATATTTCCGATTTATGGAACTTAATAATACAGTAATAGCTCGTTTTTTTCCTTGAAGACCAAGAATAATATTCAAACTTATTGCACATATGAAAAACATCTTAACCCTTTCGACCCTTCTGGGATATATATATATATCCCAGAGAATATAATTTTAATACTACTGAAATATTTGGAAACCAATTTCTGTTTTTATGATGCAATTTCAGTGTTTTATTGTTATATTTGAATTTGAAATTTTTGCCGTAAGAATTATTTGTATATTTATGTCAGTTTTGATCTAAAAATTGCAACGTGCTTAATCACGTCGGATAAATTTCTTATATTTGAGTGTTTTACTACTATTAATAATTTAAAAGTGTTAATATTCTAATTACTAGAACCATATTACATTATAAAAAGTAAGTATTTCAAAAAAAATTACGAAATTCAAACTATTTTTTACTTTTGGGATTATTTGTCCCAACAGTATTTTATGTATTGTTTGATTGGGATTATTTGTCCCAACGGCACTTTATTGACTGTTTGAGTAGGATATTATTTCCCAATAGTTTTTTACAACATTGTTATATTTTTAGGAAATGGGCAGGTCAAAATTGGTGGAGGCTGAAATTCTAGCTCTTTTGGAAGAGAGTAGTGACGATGATGGCGCTCATTTTTCTGGCAGTGATTCGGAATATTTGCCAAGTGATGTTCAATCAAACAAAGCTGAGGTGCATGTTGCATCTGTAAAACTAAACGAACTAATCGAAAACAATTTTACAACACAGGATGTTGAAATTGAACAAAATATCTTAAATTATGATGTAATACATAAAATTAATAAATAAATATATAAAATATATAAAACGTATAAAATATATAAAATATATAAAATTAAATATTTGAATGGTTTTTACTACTTTGATTTATTTTATTCATATACCAAATAAGTCAAAATTTATTTTTTAATGGGGCCCACAAAACCCTGTTGGGACTTATTATTCCAGAACATTTTGCGATATCTGGCAACACCACCATTACAAAAATAGGTTTATTTCATATTTAGGTGAATATTATCATTTTCCCATTTTCAGATTTTGCCTAAAGTCATCAGCCCAAAGTCGGGTCGAAAGGGTTAAGATCGGCCAATTTTTGAGTATTTAGCGTAATTATATCGAGTTACGCCTCGATGATCACCTAAACAGCCGAATCGATTTATACGAAATTTGTTATGTAATGTGGTTGGAATAGACTATTTAAAATTTTTCAAAGCTGCTCCCTTCTTGAGACGATCTCTCCCCGGGACTACTGGAGAAAAAATGTTGTTCAAATCGGTTCAGCCATTTTGGAGAACATCGCCATTAAGATACAAACATGCAAACAGAGAAACATTTGCGTTTTATTATATTAGATAAACGGCCGTGAAAAATGCGACAAAGATTCTAAAAACTATATAATATATTTAAGAATTTGCAGGAATTGTAATAAACTTGAAAAATTAATATGTTTTAGCTTTATTATTATCTGTTTCCCATGGTCTATGGGATGATTAAAACTACTCATGATAATGACAGAAATATTGATTTTATTCTTAGTAAAGATGCCATGAGGAGGAGTCTTTACAACGGTTTATTGGATTATTATTTGTGTTGGTGATCCTCTGTTCACTACCTGACTGACTTTCAATGTTTGTTATTTTTTATTATAGTTGTTTTTTATTATAGTTGTTTTTTATTATAGTAGTGAGCTTGACTTAAGCTACAAATAAAATAAACTGAAAAATAAAATAAATAATCTTAACAAATATTTACAAGTTTTTCAAAGGGCAATTTGAACCAAAAAATCCAAAATTTAAATTAAACTGTTTAGCTTTATTATTAAAATTCAGATAGGAGAATTATTAGCATTTTTATGTGTTTCTTATAAGAAATGTTCGTTATTTGGATGCAAGCGTAATAAAAACATATTTCTATTATATTAAATCACTGTACCATCTTTCTCTTTTACATAGGGATGGCAATTATCCGGATATCGAGTATCCTAAACCTGAAATATCCGGATATCCGGACATTCTCAAGATTCTGAAATTTAGAAAAAAAAATCTAAATATTTGGATTTTTACATTCATTTTATTCGATATTAATTAAAAAAAAAAGAAAGTATAGAATTAAATTAATATAGTTTTATTATTTGTATATTATAGTCATTATTAAAATAGAATTTCAACAATAATGGAAACTGAAATTTACTTCGTAATCTTGTTGAAAATGTTCCACCCACCGAGAAAACTCTCTCACTGCTTGTAGATGTTGATTTAATTTTATGAAGGGTATTTAAAAGATATTCTAAGTTGTGAGTTAGTTTTCCATTGCCTTCAAGACGTTCTTTTTGTAGAGTCAAAAATATTTTCAAATTTTGTTGGAGTTTCACTGGTCAAAATACAAACTAATATATACATTTTTATATTAATTTTAATAACATTTCATTAGATAGCTTTGATTTAATTTAAAGGAAACTAAACTCTAATCTCAAAAAATAATAGAATTCGTTTATATATTTGAAATACAGCAATACAATTTTGTATCTACATTTTAAAAAAATAAAGGATTTAATATGTTAGTGCACAGCCAACAATTCTAATTTTTGAAATGACAAAAATCTACTTTCTCGACAACACGGTAATTAAAAAAGGATTGTCGGTCTTACAAAATAGTTGGTAGAACTTTAGAAAACGCCAATACAAAGATTTTATATTTAATAAAAATATATTAAAAGTCGGGGAAAAAATCAAAAAATATCCGGATAATTGATTCGAAATATCCGGATTTGGAATAATCCGTAAATCCAGATAATATCCGGATAGTTCAAACCCTACTTTTACATCTATTATCACTGATTTTTCCAACTTAGAATAGATTTAAGATTATAACTTATTATCTTAACTATTTTTTAGAATATTGTAGCAATCTTATTCCAACCAAGAAATTTCTTATTATACTTACTATCATTCACTTACCTCTCATAATAGCAGGCTCAGAAAAAAAAAATACCAGAATAAATAAGTAAAATAAATAACATTATTTCTATATTTCTTTGGAAATGGATAAATATTTCTGAATGAGAAATTCAAGATAAAACGATTATAAATGAACTTTTATCTAAGAAAAAAAGCTTCTTTAAATATAAGTTGATAAAGTGAAAAATAATAAAAACAAAATAAAAATAAAAATAAAATAAAAGCAAATATATGTATAGTCAAAGAAAGTAGTAAAAAGAAATAAATTAGATTTTTTTTCTCTATCTCTAATAAAATGAAACAATAAAGTAATAATGTATTTCATAGAAAATTTATATTATATTCACATACATACACAATATTCTTTAAGTAAAGGACTAAAAAGGATTCCATCATAAAATATTGGAATACAATTTGGAATCTATATAGATTATGTCAATTAATTTATCATAAAAAAGAAAAGGAAAAATTTTCAATTGCTATAAAATGTTACACAAAATGTTTTTCATTTTCTTCTATTTTAAAGTGATAAAAAGTATCCTATATTTGTTAATTATATATCTTTCCTTTCTATACCTTTGATAGTGGGAAAATTGTCAAATCTACTATCAATTTTTTTTTTTACTTTATAGTATTCGAAAAAATTGTCTATTCATACCTTGACTATGAACGTAATTGTACATCTTCACTCATTTGTGCTAAATAAGTTACTTTTAAGAGATGAATTTTAATCGAATTGCAAACTTCTCAACTTTAAATGTTACTAATCTAGAACTTTGACGGAACATAAATTTCAAATCGTAAATTTCAAATAAACTTTTTTATAAATTGGAATAAATATTTTAAATGAAAAAAAAAAGAATATAAAATAAAATATAGTACATTTCAAGAAGGAAAGCCTTATGTCCAGAATTATTCATTATAGAAAAACATGCTGGGTAGTAAATATTTTCATAAAATATAATTATACATATAATTATCATGCAAAAAATGCTTTTTCCATAGAACCCAAAAAAATTTATAGCAGTATAAAAAAATCAAGCTAAAAATAATAAAATTTTAACGTTTTTAAATTCTAAATAAATTAACATCATTTTAACTTCAAATTAAAATTCAAAAAAAGAAAAAAAGGGGAATTTAACTTGAGAACCGAATGGGCAAAGGAATTAATATGTTGTTCTTGCTTATTTTCACCCATTGGATAGCATTTTAGGAAAACCGTTTTGGCTATATGAAAGAAATTTTATTCGAATCAAATACAAATTTATATATTAAAAATGTAGAAAACAAGATCGCCTAAATGAAGTATAGGAACCTGTTTTACACAATCGGTTTTAATTACTTTCGCATATTCATTTTTTTACATTCGATTTTCATCAATATACCATTTTTAATCGAAATGTAGTTCGAATCCTTGGTTACAATAGCAGACTTAAAAATTTTTTAAAGGTTCATTTAATCCTTTAATCGAACCTCTTTTTCCCCCGTAATTGGTACTAACAATTTTTTATGTCCTTGTATTGTAATTGACATCTGGGTACCCACATCCACTTGTTAGTTTGCATAAAAATATATTTAAACTTTTTTAAAAATTTCAAATTTCTTTAAATTTTATACGAAAATTATTTAGATATTTGTTCAGTTGAGAGCTTCTAACACCTGAACCTGTGATCCACATTTGAATGAAAATGAACGAGATCTCATATATTTTGCAATGAATACGATCGAAATAGGCGAATTAGTTTGTAAGCTGTTTTTCATTTTTGATGAAAAACAGGCCAAAAATTTTATTAATGACAGTTTCAAACGGCCTTAGTTTTATTTTATAAATTATTTTTTTCGAATAAAAAATTAAAACAATGTAACAATGTAATTGTTAAATTCTTAATATTCATTTTATTTAATTACACATTTTGGAAGATCGAAATAATAAAGCAGATGAATAAATACTTTTCAATATTGATTTTGTATACAAATTTAAAAGCTTTAATATATGCTTGGAAGTTTCTCAAGGTATTAAATGTGAAGCAATAATCAATTTTTCTTCCTAATTCCACTTTAAGAATTAGTTTTTCAATTCAAAGATTTTATAGTATAAAAGAAGTCCTTAAATGGTTACATCACATTTATAGTTTTCCTTAAATAACGACAGATTAAATTTTCGTATTTGCGAACTCAATTAAGGTAAAAATATATATATGGTATATGTAAAATATAAATTATTATATAGTGGACTTTTTAAAAATATAAAATATATTAAATTTATTTTTGCTAAATAAATATGTTGCATGATTTATACAATTTTTATTTATTAAACATCGAGTAAGGTATAATTTATGTTGTATAAATTATTTAAAATGACAGTTTTAATTTTAATGAAAAAGTTCATTCGACTTGACTTATAGAATATATATAATAGATATATTATACTACTAGATGAAATCCATGCTATGTTTTCTATACAAAAGCATACATTTTTTTGAGTCCAGCATAACAGAGAGTCAAAGAGTCAAATAACATTAAACAGTTGACCATGCTTCATACATTTGTACTATTACCGCATTGGTCACAATTGTACGAAAAATTATCATTTTGATTTTTATTTTCTTTCTAAGTATGCAATATTTTTACAAATAATGTAGGAATTATTTTTAAATTTATTAATATTTACATATTCTGGAATATTTATTTAAAAATAAAAAATATATAAAAAGCAATGCTTGGTATCAAAATTATTTCAGTTGTGTCATTTATTCAATCAATATTAGGAACTATTTATTTTAAAAAAAATTAAAATTGAGAACATGAGCTGTAAACATAACGACGAAAACGAAATTTTCACCATTCAACTCAACTCGTTTTTGTGATTATGTTCACAGCGTAAAATTAAATTGTATTCAACAAAATTTAAGTTTGACATAGGTGGGTGTGTTTTAAGATGTGTGTTTTTTTTAGAACTACAAATTGCTTCAATTAAACTTGAACAACCCCTCGGATAAAAGTTTTTATTGCAAAATTTTTCAAAATCTTTTAATAATTTGAAAAATGAAATATTTTTTGAATTAAAAGATCATGATTTACATAATGATTTAGATAGCCACAGAATTTTTTTTAATTAAAGCCATTGGAACAGAATATTTGAAAACTAGACTTCATTATGAGAGTATACACCTCAAATTTGAGGTGTAAAATTCTTAGATCACGCTTAACAAAAATAATTTATTTTTCAGGGCAATAATATTTTTTTCCTGTATTATTAATATTATGTTCTTTTTTTTAATATCTTTTTATCAGTTAAATTTATATTTTAAGCCTCTGAATATAATATAATTTTCTGTTTATGAATTTTATATTTTACAACTAAAAGTTTTTATTTTAATTGTTATTAATCGATGAATTTTTTTCTGAAATTAAAGTTAATAATTTATTTAGGGTTCAAACTTACAATTTATTTTAAAATGCGAATAGATTAGTTGCCTCAACATTCAAAAGAGATGTTTTTAGATTTATTTTCTTTGAATTTATTTTTTTTGGTAAATATCATAAAAAATTTCATCAATGCAAATAATCTGTTATCAAAATTTTCATAATTTGTACTGTTTATATTTTTTCAAATGACAACACTTTTTTGATGTTGTCAGTCAAAAACATAATTTATGCTGGACTCAAAAATATTTTGTAAGATTTGTTCTATATAATATTGAATTCTGTGGTATATATTGAACAATATTATTTTTTTTGAAATATATACATAAATTTGTAATTAACTGAATATTAAAATGAAACTTTTCATAGTAAGCTTTTATATTGAAAAGGAACATAAGTTTTTATTTTGCAATATTTTTACGAAAGTAATGAATGTATTATTCTCTAACATGGAGTTATGAAATCCAGTACACCAGTACACACTTCAATTGCAGTTTTAATCTCACAATTTCTCTTCTAATATATGATGACTAGTTGGTTGTACGACGCCGTCATGGTGTAGTGGTATTGTCATTATCCTACAGTGTGTTCGGTCGTGGGTTCGATTCCCACTTCGGACTAAAATTTGAGTGAATTTTTCAATTGTCCACTTGATCTAAGGTTTGTGTTTTTTTCTTTCTAAGGCGCCCGTTGAAAACTGATGAATATGCAAATTGTTTTTAATCAATAACCTCATTCAACAAGTCATTCAGTCAGCGATTAGCGTAAATATATTTTTTAACAATATTCTGTTCTTATATATGATGTCTATTGAATTTTTATCTTAATGTTGAATGTTGAATTGGGATTATTTGACGAATACAATTTGTTCAATTTTATTCATTTTGAAAACAATTTTTCATAATTTTACCCCTATTTACAACAGTTTTTTTTTTCAAATCCAATATGTTATGAAGGAATTTTCTCCGTAATTACAGAATGTCAAGCTAGTTTACATAATAATTCTCAAGCAAAAGAAAAAAAATGAAAAAAACTCAAGCATGGGACACCCGATTGGAACGTAGTTCCTTAGCGTACATATAAGTAATTTTCATTTTCGATCAATCAAAAATTTTATTAGTTTAAAAAAAAAAAATAATAATCAACAGGTTATCCATAAATAAACCCTCCAACATAATACCCCAACCCACTTTTTTTTTCGTTTTGTTCTCCTTTTTCCCAGTTTTCGCCAGTTTTGTATTTTTTTAATTTAAACAAATCTATATTAGTGTCTTAGAGTCTGTTCAATTATTAGCGTAGAAAAAAAAACAATTTGACATTTAATTTGGTTGAATCTGCTAATATCATATACTTCATTAATTTTATAAGGGTATATCTTTTAATGCGTCATAATTTATTTTTTAAATTTTTAACAAAGTTCCAGAAATCAATATTATTTCAAAATGTAAAAGAAAAAGAAATGTTTGAAAATAATGAAATAAATACAAAAATCAAGTTAATTTGTTTAGCCGACTGTTGCAAACTGTAGCCGACTATAGTATTATGTCAATATAAAAAAAACCTACATAAAATTATAAATTATATGGTTAGAAATAAAATAAATAAAACTTTCTTGTAAAATAATTTTTTTTTAAAGAAATTTAAGAATTCTATTTACTATAAAAGTTAATTTCAAATAATATTAATAAAAAAAATTCGGAAAAAAGAAACATAAATGCTAATGATTAGTAGATATGTAATGGATTCTGAGTTTAAGACCACTTAAAAGTTGTCCTAGAAAACGATTTGTTATGGGAAATTTTAAATTTCCTTTTACAGATTTATTAAAAATAAAATAGAGTTTCGGAACGATTTTTTGCAGAAATTATTCTGGATATAGAATTTTAGCTGTCAAATTGCATCGTTCCATAATTCAAAAGTCTCAAAAGTAGAATACCGATGCTAATTTTAGGTAAAATCGCGACTCATTGTATAGAACACACTCATTGTATAGAAAATAAAATTCGGTCGATCACGTACTATTATAAGTATTTGATTTCAGTCCGCCACATATTATAAGTAGCTGATTTTAGCAGATTATACAGAATGCAGAAAATTACGACCTCAATTTAGCAATTATTACATTTGTTTTACAGAAAAACGAGATTTCTTCTTTTTAAATAAGTGAACAGACTCTTACTGTGACTTGAGTGGCTAATTAAAAACTTTGTTTAAATATTGAATTACATAAATTATAAAGTACCGAATAGCTGATGAAATATTATACTGACAAAATTATACAAGATTTTTATTATGATGAAATATTATACTGACAAAATTATACAAGATTTTTATTTACTTTGAAATTAATATAAAATCTAAATATTTGAACTACAAAAAATTAATTAGTTAATAATAAAAAATTAATATTTTCTAAATATTTTATTGATTATAAAATTGATAGATAACTTTGATAGATTTTTAGATTTTTATTTTATAAATTTCATTGGATGTGTAATACTCTTTTTGTTCCATTAATTCGAACCCTGAAAGTATTTGGTGCGGGTACAGGTTCGGGTTCGATAAAGCTTCTAACTTGTACCGGAAAATTGAGTTCTTCCCATTTCAAGTTTTTCTCCATTTTTTTTTTTTTTCTATAAATGGCCGCTTATTTTTCAGGAGCGCTCGTCAGTTCATTTCGTCTCTTTAACGGTGACGGACTACATTTTCTGGAAATATTTTTTTTTCTTTTGTAACAATAATAATTTTTTTGTGTTAACTTCATCGTTCAAGGCACAAAAAGAAATTGAAGAGCTCCTGAAGAATAAGCCGCCATTTATAAAAAAAAAATTAGTCATTAACACCAATTTTACTCTATTTTTTTCCTATAAATGGCGGCTCATTTATCAGGAGCTCTTCAGTTAATTTTGTGCCTTGAACTGTTGAACTGTGAAGGAAATACAAAGAAATTATTATTGTCACAAAAAAAAAATATTTCCAGAAAATTTATGTCCGTCACCGTTCAAGACACAAAATGAACTAACGAGCTGCTGAAAAATTAACCGCTATTTATAGAAAAAAAAAATTAGGTTCACACCGATTTTTTATGTGTTCGAACTCACATAATTCAAGAAAAACATTAAACCGGAGGGTTCGGGGTTCGAAACCCTGATGCAAAGAACACAATATTTATTAAAATAACTAAAAAATATTTAAATACCTACATTTTTTTTATATCACGAACGGATTTCTTTAATGTATCATAAGATTATAAGAAAATAGGTTGGAAAGGATATTAGTTAGTTATTTTTGTATGAAAAATCCAGTTTCTAAGTTAGTTCTTATTTCATTCGTACGACGGTGTATGCCCAATCAATCTGTATACATTTTAATAAATTCCATTGTAGCATAATAAAATCAACCACTGTTTTGCACTAAGCAACAAGACAACAAAAAGCGACACAAATAGTCCAATTTCTAACTTCCAATTATTAATTTGAAAGAGAAAAAAAATGTAAAAAAAAAGCTTAAAAAAGCCGACGGTTGTTTATTTTTTTTTATTTAAAAAATAAAAAAATATAATAACTAATTTTTCATTTAAAAACAAAAAAAAACTAAAAAACGCGACGGGAATTCAATTCTTTTTGTTGAAAAAATAAAAAAATATTATAATAAGCAAAATAAAAACGTGCGACATGAGTTTTGTTTTTTATTTAAAAAAAAAATTAAATTAAACATTCAATAGTGAATTTAAATAATTTTCGATTTTAAATTAAATTTTTCTTTTTTTTAAAAAATCCAAAAGAAAAAATTTTTTTTTTAACCTCTTTGTTTTTTATAATATGTTTAGCGACACTTTAGTGTTAAAATTTTCAACAAATTTTACCACAAGACCGTCTGATAAGGAACTATGTTCCAATTATTGTTATGTATGAAAAAAAAAATATTTTTTTTTAGTTCATTAGAATTACATGCTGTACAATGTAATTAAAAGTAATTTTTTAAAATTAAAATTGCAATATTTTCATGTTGAAAATGTTATGGACACGCTTACCTATAATAATATATATATTTTTTTTGTTATTTATGAAATTTCTATAAAAGAAAACACAATAATACTAAACTAAAGTCTGCTGACCGAATGAAAATATATATAATATATAGTAGAAAATTTGAATGGACAATTAGGTATTGTTATATTTTCGATTCTATTACTTTCTAATTTATATGAATTATTCGGGAAAATATTTTAAACCTAAATTTAAGGATTTAAGTAAATCAGAAAAAAAAAATATTATAAAGTCGACAATGCTATGTATATCCTTAAACTTTTAATCACAAATCTACTTTTATTGCCCATAAACACATTATATTTCACATATAATTGATGAGAATAAATTAAAATATTTCATCATATGAAATGAAAACAATTTAATAAGTTTAATATATCCAGAAAAAAAATTATGTCGAAAATTAAATAAGCCAGTTTTACTTTAGTACAGTTCCATATTTCATCAATAAAATTAAAATAGTTCCTTATTTTCTTACTCAATCAAGAAATGACGAATAAATAAAAATTATTTCTTTACTATATTGAATTAAACACTTTCTATTAAATTATGCACTGAGCAGGAGTTGTAGTTGTAGACTGAAAAAACAATAGCTTCCGTTGCTTAAATTTATGTAAATTTTTTGCTGTCCAAAAAAGTGACGTGAGATTTGGGAACGAAGTCATAATAAAAGACATGTGGACTCAAAATATATAAGTTAATTTTTCTCCTTTCTTTATATATAAAAAACTATATTTATATTATATTTTAAAGAAAAAAATTTAATTTTTTATTGAAATTTAATTTATCTACTAGAACTTTGTTCTTTATTAATTGAGAGTAATTTTACAACTGACTTAAATCAATTTTAAATTTTTTTTTGCACACTAAAACTAAGTAAACGAAAAGTGGACATTAGAAAACTGGTGTTACTTATATATAGAAATAGAAATATAATTTTAAAGAAATACGATATGATAATTTGTATTTTTTTAATTTTTACATAGTTAACTTTATCGTTAACTTATGCTAACTACGTAACAAAATATCGTTAACTTATGTTAACTACGTAACAAAATATATAGAATAAATTATTATTAATGAGAAATTTTAGTGTTTTTGCTTTGGCTCAATTTATTCAAATCAATTTTTATTGTTGAAAACCAAGTTCCAAGTTATATCAAGGCCTCGCGTTCTGTATTTGCTCTTGAAAAAAAAATGTTCGCAAAGATAGGTATTTCCAAGGGCATTACTCTGCTTGCATGTAATCGTAGTTGGGCCAACTTTGATTGATTTAATTTTACTTATTTTATATTTATAATGCAACTTAATTAACTCCATTTATAAATTTGCAGGTGCTGTATCTAGATCTACTTGGAATAGTGACGAAAATAATTCAAAATGTTTGTCATATTTCGATATCTGTTGAAGTCTAGACTGGAAGTTGTTAGCTAATTCTTTTATATGATCAGGATATTTTCTAACATTTTTGTCATGCTTATAAAAGTTTTTTAGTTCTGGGAAATGTCCCGGTTAATTTTTGTTAAGCTGCTCTTGCCACAAGCGTAACTGTTACCTGAATGCTTTTACATTGTTACATGAGTCGACTTTTAAAGTATTCTTCTTCTTCTTCTTCAATGGCGCAGCGACCCAATTCGAGTCTTGGCCTCCTCAACTCTTCTCCTCCATTCTACTCTATCTTCTGACACTTGTCTCCAATTTCTGGTGTTTAAGAAACTCTTTGCATCCGCTTGCACACTGTCAAGCCATCTTAGCCTAGGTTTACCCACTGATCTTTTCGCTTCAGCTTTCTGATCTAGTATTTTATGTGGAATTCTTGACGTGCTCATTCGCTGCACATGTCCAGCCCATCGAAGGCGAATAAGTTTAACATGCGCTGAGTATTATAAAGTATTCAGTAATATTCACTAAGAAACATAAGTCTACTCCGATTTTCCACCGAATATTTATTTAGTTTAATAACGAATAAAAAATGGAATTATAATTGAAATAAAATTCATTGCAAAGTTCAACATAATATAAAACAACTCAGCATATTAATATTTATTATTCAACTGGCAGATTACAAAATTTCCTTAATTTAAAAATAATAATTGATCAATGAATAAGAAATATAAATTCATGCCTCCAAGGTTCTGCCATAAATGAGTATTTGTATATTCAACTTGTAGGTATTCACTTTCTAGGTACACTTGAATTTAGGTACAACTTTTTTTTTTGTAAATTTTATTGCATGAGTGAAATCTTAAGTGATTAAAAAAGAAGAAAAAAATTCTAAATATGTTTTTAACTCTTTTTTTTTTTCTTCTCCCTAACTTTGGGAACTGTAAGCTAGGAAAATTATGCTTCAGAATAAATTTGACTTAATTTGTGTTTTTTTTTTTGTTTTAAAATAAATAAAAACAAATAATAATAATAAAGTATCTTTAGAATCTTTGGAATAAAAAATTAAAAAAAAGTAAAAAGGAAACAAATAAAAAGTTCAAAAAGATAAAAAGCAAACAAACAGGATATTGTTTTTATTATTTTATTTATTTTTCTTTCATTAAAAAATCACATAAGGTTAACTGAACGAAACAATGAAAATAGGAAAAATTTATTTAAAAAAAAAAAACATTTTTTTATATTTATTTTTTATATATTTTTTTAAATAAATTCTGCATGTAATTTATATTATATTTATTTAACTTTTCATAAGAGTATCTTTTATTTTTGTTTTGTTTTAATCAGTTTTTTTTTTTATAACTAACTGAGAAGTAAATTGTTATTTTTTTAACTACAACGAGCTTTAAATAATGGTAGCTTGAATATATTATGTTTTATGTGAAATAAAAACATATTTCTTATATTATAGAATTTAAGAAATATAATTTTCATCGATTTCCGTCAATTTTATTAGTTTAGACTTAAACTCTGACGAAAGCTAAAACGAAATTTGTTACGATCTGTTACTATGGGGGGGGGGGGGGGGGTTAAAAAACGGCAGAAATAGCGTTACGTAATTTGTGAACAGTCCCTTACAAGTAAAAATCTAATTATTTTTAAAGTAAAAATCTAAATTGTGTATATATATATATATATATATATGTATATATATATATATTTTTACTTTACATTATTTTTCCGCAAACAAAACACTATTCAAATGTCTGTACCCGAACACACGTTGTTGTGGTTTCTACGATGTGACATTTATATAATATAGCCGTCAACCCGTGCTCAGCTACGGACTTCGAATGATTTATTTTTCTAAGTGGAATTTTTGTGGTCCGGTTGATAACCAATTATAGGAGCTAGTTATTTTAAAAATTTGGGAAAATATCTAAGGGCAATTAAGATTTATCATTTCTACTTATTCAACACTAAAATTATATGAAATCGAATGATATCCTTCCCTTAAACAAGTTTCCAAATCAAACCAAATTTATATTTTTAACCATTTCCTCTTTTTATGAACCAAATTTGAATGAAATCGGAAGAACTTTAGCAGTGCCCCCCGGGACAAATTTTAAAATAGTCTATAATGACCCCGAGACAAAGAGACGGTGTAAATTTTGAAACGATCGGTTGAGTGGTTTTGTTTTTTATAATATTTTGAGTTATTCGTAATAAAGAAATTGATTCTTATATATTCGAAGAGGCCTCCTAAAAAGAGAAATTTGTGTGTTTACTTATTTTTATGTACCAAATTTGAATGACAAACTTTTGAAGTCCTCCCGTAGGGTAGGAGGTCAATAAATTTTTTGTTACGAAATTCGTGCGTTAACATTTCCTCTTTTATGTACCAAATTTGAATGAAATTGGACGAATTTTTAAAGTCCGCTCCAGAGGTTTTTGTTACGAAATATATATGTTTAATCATTTCCTCTTTTTATGTACCAAATTTGAATGAAATCGTACAAACTTTTGAAGTTCGCCCCCTAGAGCAGGTCCCTGTGTAGGAGGTCAACAAATTTTTTGTTACGAAATTTGTGTGTAATTATTTCCTCTTCTTACGTACCAAATTTGAATCAAATCGTACGAACTTTTGAAGTCCGCCCCGATGGGAAGTGCTGTATTTTCCAAGCATTTGAAGTTATATTTTAAATTTAATAAATTTTTATAAATCTTTATCATTAAGGGCCGTTTGCGCCGATTAAACTTAAAAGTTACACTTAACTAAGTTCTATTTAAATTTAAGTTAAACTTAAATTTAAGTAAGTTGCTTTGAAAAAATTATGATAAACTTAACTAAGTTTTAACTTAATTAAATTTCCCATGAATTTCCCTGTCAAATAAAAAAAAAATAATATTTCCAAAAATAAATAAATAATTTTTTTTTTATTTTGGGTTTAAATTTAGTTGAAATTATACAAATTAATTTTCAAAAAAATGCAAAAAATTATTGCTAATGAAAATATGAAGGTTAAGTATCGGTAAAAAAAATAAAGAAAAAAGAAGTGACATAGAAAAAAAAAAATTTGTCAACAAAAAAATATTTTATTGTAATTTTAGGTTTAGTACATAGTAATTTTTGTAGGTATTTGTTCCTAATAAACATTTTTTTTATACAAATATCGAATTTAACTAGAACTTAAAATTTTAAGTTCACAAAATCTATCACTTAATTTAAATAAAACCATAGATTAAGAATACAGAAAGATGGGAAGCTTCATACAACATTATTTTTGGTATTTTTAAGTCAATGTGTTAGTAAAACAAAATAAAATACGTGATAATTATCAATGTATGAAAAGAATTTTATTTAGTTTTACTAACACCTTCACAATAAAATACCAAAAAAGACTGAAAAAATGTTGTATGAAACTTCCCATCTTTCTGTATTCTTAATCTATGATAAAACTTAAGCAATTTTAAGTGGAACTTTAAATTTGGTGCAAGTAGTTAGTGTTACTTTGATACTTAACTAAAACTTAAATATTTAAGTTTAATCGGTGCAAACGGCCCTAAATATATTTTATTCTTATGAAAAAAAATAATTTTTAATTCTTTGTATTTGTATCATTATTTATTTCTTTTCCAGCTTTGATGTTTTGTTCTCGATTGATAACGTAAATGTCTAATAAAAATACTAATAAATATTGAATTTATTGTAACTTATTATTACTTGTATAGAAGAAGAAATAGCATTTCAGCATTTTGATTAAAATTTTGATTTAAAAAATTAAATATAGACTATTTTATTATTTTTATAATTGGGTGTGAATGATGTCTTAACTTAAGTGAAAACTTTACCTTTCGATCGATTTTGGAAAGTTCGTCGTAATATAATAAAACATTGAGCTAATGTTAGTATATTATATAACATTCTGCAAAACGTGCCTAAGTGTTTGATTGAAGAAAACTAGAACAATTATTTTATTCAATATTGAAATTTTTTTTTTAGCAGGTAAAAAATTTTTCCATACATTAATATACATACATATATGTATTTATACTTTTATACGTATAATTTAAATATTTTCCAGTTTTTATCTAGCGTTATTAAGTGGATATAGCAAAATTTATTGATTTTTTTTTTTTCTCTCATCGTTTGCATAATGCCTTGTTCAGACAACGACTTAATCATGATTTCGTAATCATGATTTACGTAGATAATCATACTTTGAAAACGTGTGTGAACGCGATTATGAACGAAAACAAAAAAAGTAAACAACATGAAAGCAAACAAAATAAAAACATAAATATTATTTGCTACTCAAATTTTTTTTTGTTTTGTAAATAAAGAAAATATGTCAAAAATAAAAGTCAAAAATAACTAGGAATGAGTGGAAATGGGTAACATGGATGGTAAAAAACTATAAACTCATCCCTGAAATTTTTCATGATTTTCGATAATCATGATTTCCGATGACACTTTTTTTGTATGAGCAAATCATGGAAAAAAGAATGATAATTACAAAAAGTAAGATTATCATGATCAGAGTTCATTGTCTGAACAAGGCATAAGCTATATTTTCAATTTATAAATTTGTTATTTCATATATTAAAATATTTAAAAAATGTATAAAAGCATTATTTTTGTAAAAACAGAATCAATTTCCTTGAGCACGTGCACATTTATTCAATGAGGTTTATTAATTCTTTCTAGAATTTTATTCGGATTTGAGAATTATCACAAAATTTATTAAAGTATTTTTTTTCCTGTAATCTATTAAGAGATTCTACATATATATATCAGGCACGAAGCGTGAGTTTTTCAATATCGGAAACACACTAATAGAATTTAATATTTATTAGAGTTAGAAATAACACCATATTAAATAAGGCAAGATATTGAAATGCTCTGAAATACATAGGTTTTAATTATTTTGAAGTTAATTTAGGTACATTTAATGTTAATTATTGATCCGAATATTTTTACTTAATTTGAATTATTTGAATATTTAAAAATTATATCGTCTTATTGTGTCTTGAAATTCTTGAAATCACCAAAAAAATTAAATTAGTATACTTTTCAGCGCAAATAATGAATTTCTTCACTCATTATTCATATACATAATTCCCTTTCCTAATGTTTTTTAGACGGTAAATTTAGTGTCTTGGATATTAAAGGGAATTTAATTCTTATCCCTTTCACATTATTGAGAATGCATAATTTGTAGTAGATTATTGTATATGTTAACTAAATTTGTTATTAATTAAGAGTTCTGTATACACAAAAATACATTGACACGAGTCAATACTTACATCACGAGACCGAAGGTCGAGTGATATAAATTGACAAGTGTCTATGCGTTTTTGTGTAAATACAGAACGAGTTGTATAACAAATTTTGTTAACATATCCAATATACTGTTTTAATGTGCATGTTTAAGGTAGTTGCAGTCTATACATTTACAATGCAAAAAAAAAAATAAAAGTTGATATAGGGTAAGAGGGTAAAAAATTACCATAAGAAGAGAATTTCATAAATTTTTCATAGCAAAAGTCTATAATTTTCCCCTAATAGATATTAAAATTTGTAGCTCAACAGGAGATAGAATAAAAATAATAAAAACAAAAACTTTCGAGTGAAAGAATTTTCAAGTGAAAATGAAAATAATATAATGAAATACATATTTCTGAAATACATTTCTGCGCTTAGTTTTTAAACTAAATATATACTAATGGACTATTATAGTTTTTTTTGTGTGAAATTATTCACAGTGGGAAACTCGTTTCTTAGAAATAATATTCTTCTTATCCAGTCGTCAAATTTGGATCATCTTTTCAAATTATTTTGGTTCAAACTCCAATTAATAGAATAACTTAAAAATTTAGGATATTTGGTCAAACCGTTATTTAAGTTTTGATCTACGCGATTTTTTTTTAATATATCTGTGAAAATTACATAATTTGTAGGTTGGAATAAATTCAACTATCTAACCTCGGTTTAAACGGTCTCGGGGCCCCTGGCGATGAAAAAAAATTAGGCCGCTACCCTCTTAATTATATGGATAAATAAAAATTTCCTTGTTTTATTTTTAAAATGTATTTAAAAAAAATAAAATAAAACTTATTAATTAAAATTTAATGAAAAATTTTGAACAAAACCAGTTTCATTTAAATGTTATTTCTATAAACTAAATTATCAAAAAATAGAAAATAACATAGAATTACAACTTTCAGATGAGTAATTTTGTATCAGATTTAAAGAATGGGTCAAACCATTGGACTATGTTGCTTTATACGCGCTTGCAAACTAATATTTAAACGACATATTTGCAGCATTGTCGTCGTCGGATTGACCTCTACGTTTATCAATTGGTATATTACACGAAATTCGGTAACATGATTTGAGCCTAAGATTTTCACTTTGTATTTTGATGAACGCCAAACGCCTATAGTAATTATTTTGAAATATTTATGTTTTCATTGCATTGTGAACACAATAGAAGTCACAATTTTTGGAAAATTGTTAGTTTCATTGGGGCCCTTGGCGACTGCCATGTGCGACGCCGCCCGTTAGAACCGCCCTGCTCCTAACCACACCTACTTTATTAAAAAAAAATCCAATTACAAAATTTCAATGCATTTAGCACCCTATTTTACTTAAAATTTTAACACCAGTTCGTCCTACATTCGTAATAATATAAAAATAACATATTATAAATCATTTTCGAAAATATCTAATAAAACTTTATCTTTCTGTAAGCTACTAGACAAGAAATAACTTTTTTTTTATTATTATTTATGTTGTTAGTTCTGATAAAAGTTTTCCTATGATTTTTCTACTCTCCATTATGATTAGATGGTCCATTTTGTTTGATTAACATCTGATAATGATATATATTTATGTAAAAAAAAAACTCTAATTGCCTTATATTACAGTTGAATAGAAAATGTAAAAAATTAAAAAGATCTAAACTTTTCAAATAATCATAAACTTTATTGTAGAACTTGATCTTTAAGTATATTCAAACTTTTTAACTATACACGGAAAGAATTTTTTTACTAGAAATGTATATTCGCTATCTTTGAAAATATTAAAATAGTTAAAATATGTTTTAATACGTGTATATTTACTGAAATATGAAGTAATTTAAGCATAAAATGCATAAGTTCAGCATACTGATCCAAAAAAAATTTTAATAATATAAATATGTAAACATTTTTTTAATTTTATTGAAAAAATTGCAGGTTAAAATAAGAAAACGTTTGCTTACATACAGAAAATAATTTATAATGTCACAGTCAGAAAATGTGTATACCAAATTTATATTTTCTATTTTTATATACTTTTCAAATTTCAATACCGTAGCTGATAGGTAGTGTTGGTGGATTGCAATGCTAATGACGCAGGTTCAAATCCCAAAGAAAGCAAAAGAAATAAAATTTTAGAATTTACTAAAAATAAAAAAAAAAAGAAAATAAAAAAATATTAAAAAAAATTTTATAAAAAAAAATTTTTTTCTTATGTAAAATAGCATTACGGAAATTTCTTGAAATTAGCATTGCAAATGGATAAATAAAGAAATAATTTATTTAAAACAAATTATTTTATACTAAAATTTGTGATATTTTTAAATAGTTATATCAAGTAATTTAGTGCATGTTTTATGCAGTTTTTTACTAGGCGCTAAACCGATAGAGTTTACGGTTGCTTTATTTCAGTTTTATTCTTAATTAATTCTTTCCGTGTAAGGAAAAATAAGAAGAAGTGGAGAACCCTATTATATTTCTGGCCATAGATTCTTTAAAATAAGTGATATTTTGTCAATCCTCGTCTTATGTTAGAATTTCGAGTTATTTCGATATATCTTTTTTAATATGCCCAAGGCGATGTAACGTTTTATTCTACAAAAAATGTTGGCTCTATAAATAATATTCATTTAGCTTAAGGTATATTTTTTATTTAATTATAATTATTTTATTTACATTATTATTTCCTTCTTTTTATATTTTACTGACCTTTATACTTTGGAGACTTACAAAATTGTTATTACAATAAAAAACTAAAACCCACGTATAATCCACCTATTTTTACTTAAATGTATAGTATTTTCATTCAAAATCAGTCTTTAGACAAAGTGATTTGTATATTCCGGCTGTTCTTTGCTTAATATACATACAGTATTTTCCGCAACAAAAACCGCCCAATTACGATTTTACTAAAATCAATGCTTTTTGGATTAAAATTGAATTTAGTTTTTTTTTTTTTTTTTATTTCTTTTATTTTTACTAATTTCTTATTTTATTTTTCTAATGGCCTCTTCGATTTTCGAACCTCGATCTTTAGAATTTCAATAGACCAATCTACCATTCGGCCATAATAATAAAATTTTTCGTATAAATATAAAATAGAAAATATTATTATACTTAGCAATAATTGCTTTAAATCAAGTATTTTTGGAATTACATTAATTATCTTATGAGCTGTCAAAACTTCGGGTTTAAATAAGATTTCGCAAATGTTTATAAATAGTTGTTGAGTTAAAGGAAGTTTATCATACAAAAAATATAGTTTCACCTGAAAAATAGGTTCACCTGATAAAACCCAGCATTGTTAGATTAAATGAATAATTTCTGATTACGTAAAAAAATTATTGGTTGGGCATGTACGTTTGAATAATTAAAAAAAGAACAAACAAAATGGCTATAAAAAAGTATAAAAATAAAATAATTTTTTTTTGTTATTTTTATTTTTCGAATTTTAATTTTAAATTAATTAATTCACTTAGAGAATTTTTTTATATAATTTTTAAATTATTTTTGATTTAATTTTATTTACTAATTTTTATTTAGAAATTTAAAAAAAAAACAACAACATTAACCCTAGTTAAAAAAAATCATGGTGTGAACAGCAATTTTCAATTGAGGGATAACCTGATTTAATTTATGAATTAAATTCCTGGTTTGGAAAGCCTATAATACCGATAATTTTTTTTACGTAATCAGAACATATTCATTTAATCGAAATAAACATGGGTTTTATCAGGTGAACCTGATTTAACTCACATTTAACTCAACTTTAAAACAACTAAATTTTTTGTATGATAAACTTCCTTGAACTCAACAACTATTTATAAACATTTGCGAAACCTTATTTAAACCCAAAGTTTTGACAGCTGATTACTACTAAAAATTATGCTCTTGTTAAATGTATTTTTATTTGCCTTAAGTAACTTAAAACGGTTACTATACATATTGTTTCATATATAGTACATAAAAGGGTTACCATACTACTTAAATAAAATGATGCATAATAAAGTATTTTTGCGAAGGACTTTAAATTCGACAGCTCTCGGCATTACTTAAAAGATTTTAAAACAATTTGAACTTGATATGATACCGAAAGAACATAAAAACATATGTGAGTCTCTGGACACACGGAAGAAGTGGCAAGTAGTTTTTTCTGGGAAGAATTTTTAAAATGGCCAAGTGCATATAAGAAATGACGCCGGTCGATTTTTTCGACGGCGACTAGTTGATTTTTGTCCTTCGATTGCTGCGACAAGTCGACTTGAAATTACTTGTTTTGGGCGAATTAGGCGGCTTAGAAAAAAATTTAAAAAAAATAAAACCAGCGAGTCCTTGGAGATAAAAACATTTAAAAATTCTAAAATACTTTTTAAGCTCAAAATGGCTAGATTTATGGCTGCATGGTATTACTGATTGCCAGATGATTTCTACTATATTTTAAGCTGTAAATACAATTCCGGTTACAACTATATTATTAGCGACAATAATGTATGAAAAAACAGCAGCGTGGCTTAGATTATGTTTTTCTTTTTGTTGCATGAAAAGTTTAACTTAAAATAACTTTTTCAAATATGCCTGAAAAATTTCATATTTATTAGTACTTCTTCTGAAAAAGAATTGGAATAAAAATATTCCACATGCATTGAATCATTAACGGAATTTAATGTCATAAATAATTTATACTAACATCTCAATTTCAAATTACTTCAAAAAAAATCTGTTTTAGTTAAAAAGTATTTTCAAAAATGTCTGGAAATTTTGACATTAGTATTTCTTTCGAAAAATACTTATAATAAAAATATTCCTCGTGCATTTTATTAGTGTAATTTAATGTCAAAAATAAATTACACTAACAAACTAAAAATTACATTAAGAAAAATTAATATCAAAAATAAATTATCTATAAAATATGGAAAATTTTTCTTTGAACTTCTTAATTTAAATTTATTTTTTAATGTTTATTTCTTTATTTTTCATTCGCATTTAAAAGAAATATCAAATTAATGTTGGAAAAATGTTTTTACTCAGTCATTAATTTTCAAAAATTTTTGAATATTTCATCTGTCAGTGAAAAAACTACGTATGCAATTTTTAATGAGTAATATTACTTGTAAAAGAATAAATAAAAGTTTTCCATTATTATAAATATTAATTTCTTTGTCGGAATCTGAATAATAATATTTTGAAGTTTTTTTGTATTCATAACAGGTGGTGTCTAAATCTTTTTTTGTAAATAAGATTTAAGTTTTTCAGCCAAATTATCATATTTTAATTTAATATTTATATAATGTACAATAGGTTAGCTGTAGATTAATTTTCAGCACGAACTGTTTTATTTTATTATCAACTTTGATAATTTTATAAGTACATATTTTTCTAGTTTTTCTAAGCTTAAAACGTTTAAATAAATATAAAATGGCATTTGTATTATTTTGCCGTCAAACTCCATAACAACCCAATTAAAAGCTTGAATTATTGTTAATATTTTTCTCATGAAAATAAATCATTTACTTATGTATATAAAATCAAATTTAATGTCATATTGATTTTTTTAAACATATTATTCTATCCACATGACACACATATACATGCATAAACTATGACTTTTTAACTTAATTTAAGTTTTTTTTTTTGTAAACTTTTTATATGTTTTTCTTAAAGAACTTATCATAATATTCAGACCAGATATTGAATTAAAAACTTCTGTCACATAGAAAACAGATGTTAGTGACATAAAATAAGGATATCCTTTACAAGTTTTGCATAAAAAGTATCCCTATGTGCATATTTCAAAAAATACTTTTTCGTTATTATGCTTCAACGGCATCAATAGCTTGGGAATGAATTTTTTATTCATAAAAATATCTACTCAATTTTTCTCTATTAACATATTTCTTGGGCCACTTTACTCAAACTTTAACCGGTTAATCTATCTTACAATTTGTTTTACAAAGTTTTAATCAGATAGAAGAAAAATATCAAATTTGGATCTTAACATTGAAGGAAACCATTCTTTCAATTGAACTTATACAAATTCACTATAATAAGTGCACTTTAATTTAAGGTAATTCGATCTTAATATGGAATCATTATTTTTTAATTATTTAAGCATACAAATAAAATGTCAGTTTTTGCAAGCTACTTTATACATAATTATATAATTAACTTAAATGTGTGTTCGTCGAAACGGTATCTCCGCCATCTGTTATTAAAAAAATCCACAAGTTTTTTCCATTACATAATTTACCACACATATATTTCCCATTTTTTTGAAAAATGAGATACTTCTATTGGAATTTATATAAAACAATTTACTGGGATTAAAAACAAAACGGTGCGCTGTCGATTTTGTAACGAGTTTTGACTATTTACTCGAATATTTTGAGTACGGGATATTACTAGTATTATAAATAATTGCTAATGCGTTGTTTATAGCTACCACAGTAAAGTAATTTTTGGAGGAATGTTCCTAATTTTATCTGAAAGTAAAAAATCTACTGCAAAAAATATAAAAAAAAACAAAAAAAAATTTTTTGACAGGAAAGGTATCGTAAAAAAATATTATGATAGGTAGGAAACGCAATGAAAAAGAAACAAAAAAATAATTTTGTGAAGTAATGAAATTTTTCAGATATCAAAAAAAAATAAATTCAATTTTCTTAGTTATTTGAAAATATTTTTAAAAAATCTTTTTACGAAAAATAGATAAAATTCTTCATTTTCAGTAAATTTGCTTAAATATAAATAGAATAATAACATAGAAAAACGGTTTTTACGGTACCATTTTTTCAGATAGGTCAATTAGCTATAAACAACGCATAACTTACAATTTAAGTTCAATTGATCAAGTTTTATATGGTACAAGGTCCATCCATGCAAAATTTATTATGTTGAGACAAGTTCGTTCAAACTTCGAACCTAAATTTCTGGGTAAATCATGAAATATATGTGGTTTTAGTCGTTTTAAAATAAAAATATAAAAAAAAAATTCCTTACAATATGTATGTTAAAAAAAAAAAAAAAATATTAAATTATTTGTTTTTTCACATAAATATTATACTTATATACTTATATACTTCTACATATGTTAAAACTCAGAAAATATATATAAATATAAATATGAATATATGAAAAATATTATATTTTGTACATGTTTACATTTCGTATTATAAAATGAAATTTCGCAGGGGAAATATCTTTTTCTATAAAATAAACAAAAAAAAAGAAATCATCTAGGTATTATAGTTTATATACATACTGTTATACATATTTAAATTTATTCTCGTTTATTTATATTTTCATTTATATATACATTTTCAGGAAATTATTTACAAAAAAAAAATATTTTGCATAGAAAATACAAATATAAAGCTTAAGATTCAAAATTATTAAGTTCTGTTCTGTTTTTTAAATATTTTTCTCTCTAAATCTGTTAGCACTACTTAAATTACTGAAATTCCAAAAATTTAAGGATTCATTATTTATAATAGAGAATCATTAGTATTACGGTCTACACTCATATGTATCAGTACATTTGTACATATACATACCCAATATACCATCGCGCCAGTTCGCAAAGAAATGTCAAGTATTTGTACTGGCATGGGCGTCGATTACTGAACCGGCCTACAAGTTCACTCATAGTTAACATATTTTTGGCACACCGGCTTAAAATATGCCTCCGACTTGTTTGTTAGTTTTGAAACTAACCTGAACACCAATAAACAGGAGTTTGTCCCGGCCGCCAGTTTTAAGGTCAGCTGAAAAGACCAATTTAAATTACCGACTTTTGTGTCGGATATTGAACTATGTTCTAAGTCGAAACAAATATTTGACCTTGCAGTCTATCTTATTTTTGAGTGTAAGCGACTTATTACGGTAATCTTTCTCTTCAAACAGTTACTGGTTGTACATAAATGTCAGTTTACGTAAAGCTGACAGCAGCGTGAGTTATTTTTGTACAAATAACTATTATAAATTGCTTATTATATGTTGCTAAATCAAAGGAAATTGCAAGGCGTACATAAGCGCCAGTTTACGTAAAGCTGACAACAGCGTCAATTATTTGTTGCTTTGTTGACTTTGTTGATAAGTTGACATTTATAATTTCATTATATTTTGAAAAACAAACACGTGATGGAAAAAATTTAAATAAAAAATAAAAAAAATAAAAAAAAGGTAAGTTTATTTTATTTTATTTATATTTTATTTAATTTTTTTTTAGATAAACAGTAGAGCCGTCTTTTGAAGAATTTCCGGGAATTCCTTGTTGTGGTGGTCGGCGTAACTACAGTTTCCTTGAACCTCTCAGAATCGGCTGAAATTTGGAACGTCATTTTTTACTTAAAAAAATATTTTAAAATAATTTACGAAAAAAAAAAAAAAACTCTGAAAAACATAATAAAAAAAAAGTGATTATTTAAATTTTTTAATAATTTTTTTTAATTAATCCAAAAAAAATTTACAAATGGAAACTGAGTCGAGTGGAGTTTCTGATTCTGGATCTCCAGAATTTTTGAATAATTTAAGTTTACAAGAGGAAGCCAATTTAACAGATAGATTTGTTGTTGGTGCTGGCTTGGTCCAACCAAGAAAATTAACATTTGCTTCACCCGAAGTTACTGCAACGTTCTTTAGCTGAAAGCCCAAAAAAACCCATACCGAAAAGCTGAAAGCCCAAAAAAACCATACCGAAAAGTTCGAGCATTAAGGTAAGAAAGGAAAGACGACTGATAAATAAATTTTTGCAGTAGATTTATTTAAGATTTCATTTCGTTTAATTGGATAAGATTTTTGGCTGAATTTAGTCTTCTGAATATGAGTAGGTAGGTAGGTACCTAGGTACCTGCTTCATATTTTATGCTAGCTTCCTTTTCAGTTCTTTGAAACAGGTATAGATAGATACTCAGGATGACAAATAAAGAAATAGAGTTGATTAGGTACCTACCTACCTATATCTTTGACATGAACAACTATACTAATTTAAACTTTATTGGCATTGTTAATCTTTTGATTTTATTTCTTTTGACATATATTTTATGATTATAGTAAGGATAAATAGTAATGAGGTCGTGACAATTAATGACACTGACACAATGACTGAATCATTGAATTTCGATGAGTGCCTTTACCACTAAATGATGAAATTAAATCAAAAGCTTCATTTAGAAAACTAACCAGAATATTCTTCACGTTTCACATAATTTGATTTTAGGTATTAACATTACGTAGGTATTTAGTAGGTACCTATTCGAAATTATTATCTTAAAGTTAATTAATATTTTCTCCGAAAGAAACCTTAGTAAGTATTTTAATATTTTCTAAATTCTAGTAAAACTTAATTTCTGTTTTTACAGTTTGGAAATCAGAATCAAACTTTTATTAACTAAGTATTACAATTCTAAATACAAAAATATTATTTTAATTCTATTTTTTAGGCTTTTCGATACTCCTGCAACTCCCAAAACAATAATTCAAAAATCGTCAACGAAATTTCTAAAATTATTTCCTGATAACACTTTAGCAGAATCAAATGATATTTTAGCTAAACCAATTGATGGCGGTTTGGATTCCAAAGGAAATTCGAAAACATCATGTCAAATTAAGTCCTCAACTCTATTACAACGACCAAAAAGTCTTCCGCTTCACAATAAAACATTGGAAAATTGTGTAGAACAAACAGCAAACATTAACCCATTTACACCAGATAGTTTAATTATGGCAAATAAGAAACGTCGCCGAATTTTCCAAGGTCGTGATAATCAATATCACCAATTAAATAATGCAATGCCACTTTTTTCTAATTTAACAAACGAAAATTTCTTCAATAAAAGATCCTCGTTAAAAATATCGTCATCATCATCGCCAAATATGGATGACGATTATGATGATTTTTTTGAAATACGACAGGCGCCAAAATGTTTAGCACTTCAAGATACAAACATTTCTCGCTATAAGAAAGAGTTTTTAGAAATCTCTTTAATAGGTAGTGGTGAATTTGGAAGAGTTTACCAATGTCTAAATCGTTTGGATGGTTGTATTTATGCGATTAAAAAAAGTATTAAACCAATCGCTGGAAGTGCATTGGAAAAAACTGCCCTAAATGAAGTATGGGCGCATGCTGTGTTAGGTAAGAAAATAAATGTTTTATTTTTGTTTAATTTTTCGACTGTTAATAATTTTACCTTCCATTATGACCGCGATTACATCAGGATATTTAAAAGAATGGTTTTTCTCATTCAAAAGTTTAATTACTGATATAATTATATAAATCTTTTTGATTACATTCAATATCTATTAAATTAAAATTATTTTAACATTTGTGATAGTAATATTTATTGCTTTAGTGAATTAACATTTTTAATTCCTGGTTAAAATTAAATGAATTTAAATTCGATTTTTTTACTTTTAAGGAAAACATGATAATGTTGTCCGTTATTATTCTGCTTGGGCTGAAGATAATCATATGCTCATACAAAATGAATATTGTAATGGTGGAAGTCTGCAATCCGTGATACAAAAAAGATTTCTATGTGAATCTGAACTTCGAACTTTGCTTCAACATATTGCAGAAGGGTTAAAATATATTCATTCCAATGATTTAGTTCACATGGATTTGAAAGCTGGAAATATATTTTTGACTAAAGAGCCAGCAAGGCCGGTTTCATCTTTAAGTGATAATATTGATGACGATGGTTTTGATGAAGATATATATGAGGAATTGGAATCAGCTGAAAGTGTTATTACGTATAAAATTGGTGATTTGGGGCATGTAACATCTATTAAGTGTCCACAGGTTGAAGAAGGAGACAGTCGTTACTTACCTAATGAAATATTACAAGAAGATTTTCGACACTTAACAAAAGCCGACATATTCTCTTTAGGAATAACACTATACGAAGTAATTATGTGAATCATTTAAAAATTAATTTTGATAATAATGTTTGAATTGTCTTTAATTAAATCACCAAACTCGAGAACGGCTCACGGTGGTTTTTTCAAATTGATAAGAAAAAACAAGACCGAAATTCTGCCTAACATTTTGGAATTTAATTGCTTCATAACATACTGAAAGGTTTTTTTAAATAAAAGTGTGTGTTTATACGTGAAGATTGCAAAATGAGAAAAAGGAAGTTCTGAAAAAGCCAAATGAGCCCTTTTTGAATTTGGTGATCAATTATTTTTTGAAGCAAATAAGAGCCATTGTAATTAGATATTAGAGCTTGATTGAATTGCAGACTTTTAGAGATAAATTTGCCTCAATTTTTATTTTTATATATTTCTCAATAAATAATTTTTTATTTATCATAGGCGGCGGGTGGAGGACCACTTCCAAAAAATGGCGCAGAATGGCATGATCTACGCCAAGGAAAAGTTCCAAATGTACCATTATTGAGTAGTGAATTTAATGATTTAATAAAAATAATGACTCATCCGGATCCAAATGTCAGACCGTCTTCTTTCGCAATTTTGAATCATCCGTAAGTTTTCTAAACATTATTATTTAATAAGTAGGTAGGTAATTAGCAAAAAAAATTACACGTACTAAAATCTATCTACAATACAATATTTAACACAGAATACAAAAGTTCTATAACAACTTAAAAAGCACCCTTTTCAGAATTTCGGATATATAAAAAATTTTAATTCCGTTTTTAATATATTTTTAATATAATACACAATTTTGAAACATAATTTTTAAATGTGTTATATCATATATTTTGAGGCGAGAATTTTAACTCACACAAGTAATAAAAATTTGTATACAAATTTTGTTGCTGGAATAGACTCAAAGTCTCAGGATTTAAAATGCTCCTTTTTTTGAAAATCAAAAATTTTAATATTAGATTTGCAAATTTTGAATAATTTTCATTTGCTCCTGTTTATAGTTTATAGAAATAAAGTAACTGCAATAATTTTTTTGCTGCAATCAAAAAATCTATATAATCTTCTATAACCTAATCATTTTAGCTTTGGAACCTGTTTAAAATTCTATCCAATTTTTCAGTAATTTGTGGAGCTTTTAACTCACTCTCATCATTAAAATATAATATCCGATGAAATAGTGGTACATAATAGTTCAAGTACATATTTGCACTATTAAAATTCATTTAATAATTGAAATCAATATGGTTTTATTTATAATTTCTTGTTATTTAATTTTTGATAAAGTTAACATTCATTCAAATTACATTCAAATTACTGAACTTTTGCTCAATATACTTTAAAATAACTTTCAGGTTTCTTATTTCTATCAAATCTGATAGATTCATGTCTTTTGTAGCAGAGATTGAGTATTTTAACGCTGAATTGATTGCAGATTTTTTTTGTGACAATAATTGGTCAAAAAATAATTAAACATTTCTTAAATTGCAGAGTGCATATTAATTTTCAGAGCTATATTATTTCTTTAATAATTAATATATTTCCACTATTAGTTTAGTAAAAGAAAAAATTATTTTAAGGCAATTTGATCAAATAAATAATTTTAAATATTTAATTTTAATAATTGATCTTCTCTATGAATATTTTATGTTTAATTACAAATAGTATAGTATTTAAATTTTATTTAAAAAAAAAAATAAAAAAAAAAAAAAACACGTATTACGCAACCTGTATGGATTGATTTTGACGAAAATTGTTTATTCAAAGGGAGTGGCTACAGTTACGGTAACCGTAACTTTTTTTTTTTGTTTAGTGATTACGGCAAAGTTTTTTTTTGAGCATTATGACTTTTTTTTTAAATAAAAAGTTGTTATGCTGAATGGGGGACGGCAGCCGCCTCCCCCAAACCCCCTAGGGCTTCTTTTTTTTTTATTTTGCTTTGGCGCTTCGCGCTTTTAAAACTATTTTTGTATAACGATGTAAGGTTTTACTATTCATGCATTTTTTGTATGACGATGAAATTAAATTTTTTTTTTTTTTTTTTTTTGACAAAAAAAAAATTGCCGTAACTTTAAGCATTGCCTAAAAGTTACGGTTGCCGTAACTTAAAAAAAAAAAAATAAGTTACGTTAACCGTAACTGTTAAAAAAAAATAAGTTACGTTAACCGTAACTGTTAAAAAAAAAATAAGTTACGGTTACCGTAACTGTAGCCACTCCCTTAAATTTTAGATTGAACTATACGATTACCTATATTACCTAAAAAAAAAAAATTTTAATTCAAATTTTATAATTATTTTCTTTGTAGGTATTATAGGTACAAATAATTTGATTTCGATAACATAACAACATCATCACGATAATATAAGAAATTTAGCAACCAATATTTTACATTCAACTCCAAATAATAATTTGAATACAACTATTGGTGTTGTACAACCAACGACATCAGGAAATATATTAGTTGAAGAGAGATATCAACAACAGCAACAACAAAACAATAATATTGTAGCATCAGTAAATCATCAGCAAAATTTATTGAATGCTCCCAATTTGACAGCAACAGAGCAATCAAATAAAACAGTTGCTATAAATCAGGGGAAATTTGAGCTAAATAATACGGATTTAAGTTGGGAAGAACGTTTCAATTTAATTCAATATTTTCTTTAATTAACGTCGAAGCAGAATATTAATAATAATAATGTAAGTTAAATTGATTATTTTTAATTTTAATATTTTATTAATTTCTTCTTTGTGCAATTTTTATCATTTTATGTTAAATAATAATCATATAAAGTACATAAGAAATGTATTTTCCGCAAAATAGATTCATTCGATAATTTTAATATTAATTACTAAAATCTTTCGTTTTTGAAAATTTATGTTTTGATTTTTTTTAGAGAATTTATGTTAATTTGTATTATTTTCATGTTAAATAATAAATAGTAATTCAACATTAACTATATCTGATTCTTATTTTTGCCATTTTGGTTACAACAGTTTTTTTTACTTTAGCAAAGTTACCATTAAATGAGCTGACATTTTGTTAATTGATGTTAATGTTAATTGTAAAATATACTTTAATGTAAGCTCACCATTTTTGTCCTCCTAAAAGGAGGGCCTATTCAGAATATTTTTAGTTTTTCGCAAATATCTCGAAAATATGAATGGGTAAAAAACGCACCGTTTTCGAAATATTTGCGAAAAACTAAAAATATTCTGAATAGGTCCTCCTTAGGAGGACAAAAATGGTCAGCTTACATTAAAGTATGTTTTACAATTAACATCGACGGCAGCCATAGAATTGTCCTTCGATGTCCGTCATATAAGTGACATTTAAGTAAGATTTACAACTAGCTTAGTAGTCAGCCTGATAACTGATCCTGGAGACAGTTTTAATTCTGACTTATATGTTAGTTTCATAACTAACGGCTACGTCAGCTATATTCTTTACCTTAATGCTTGTCGTATACCTAACGTTCAGTCGTAATTTACGGTTACAAATAACTAGCTCGAAGGCACTTGATGTATGGGCAATGTCAGTTATTTGTCACCTATATACGATCCATGTCGTACTTTTTATATATCCTTGTGGCTAACGTGTTCATATCATTAGTATACTAAGTTAGTTAACAAATGATGTTTTTTATTTCCGATGAACTAGACAAATAACTGACTCGTGGTATATTGGGATATAATATCTGTTAAATTAGGACTAAACAAATGTAATTTTCTAATGATTTTACTTTAAAAATAAAAACAAATTTAAATAATTATTAAACTATAAACATATAAAGAGTTATAAATTTTTATTAAAGTTAAAACACCTTTTTTTTTTGTACAAAAATATATAATATGTTATAGTAATAAATTGTGATTAAAAAACAACTTAATTTAGAATATAATGCCCAACATCACATTTAAACAGTTTTAAAGCTTCGCTACACTTCAGGTTACAAACATTGAATTCCATGTTTTGCAGAAAAAAATAGATTCGTTCTGTGTTTGGTACTTGGTTTCCCATATAAAATTTTTTTTTTTTTTTTTCATGGTTTGAAAGTAGGTTCGACACAAACCTAGAAATTTCACTACATAGTTTTATTGCATTTAAAAAAAAAAAGTATGACCTATCATTTGCAGAAAATTTACAGAAAAAATCATGCTTCAAAATACTTCAATATAAAAAAAAAAAATAATAAATTGTCGGTTGTCAAAAAAAAAAATTAAAATATTTAAAAAAAAAAAATTGAATAATCTAGTTTTATTTCTTATGGCTTCTTTGAGGTTCGAACCTTGGACTGAACCATTGCAATCCGCTAACACTACTCTTCAGCTACAACAGCATCGAAATTTAAAAAGTATGTAAATATAAAAATTTGGTATACACACTTTCTGTGTGGATGACGTTAGCAAAATTTGTCATTTGTCTTAGCAAGGAAAAATATCTAATAGTTTTACTTTTTAATATATCTGTTCATATGATTATAGCAATATTTCAGAAATTTATATTGTGTAAAAAAATGTTTTTTTGGATTTAATTTCTCCCAGGAAAAAAAAATAAAATTTATAATTTTCTAGTAGCAAATTTTCCAACGAGTTTTGTTTTCAGTGTATAAATACAAATGGTGTGCGGTCAAAAAAACCCCGTTCAAAACCCCAATACAAAAATCTTTGGGATTTTATGACCGAAAACGAGAAATTGTGACCATTCAATTCGGCCATAAGATCCCAGGGATTTTAAAACCGCAACTCTCGGGAAATTATGACCGTTTAAATCGGTCAGAAGATATCCGGGATTTTATGACTGCAGCTCTCGGGAAATTATGACCATTTAAATCGGTCATAAGGTCTCCGCGAATTTATGACCAAAAACGTGGGATCTTATGACCGTTTAAAGGTGCCATTCTATAAACCTTAATAGTCCAGGAGGTAAAGGCTTTTTGACCAAGTCATTTCATGCCGTCTGATTTTAACAGACCTACTTAGTAGATATTATAAAGCCAATGACCAAACTGACTGTCAGCTGCCCTAGTAGCGGTGGAGATGGTTGTGACAGGCCTTCAAAGTTGCCAAAAAAAATATTTTTTAATATTTACGCCATCTGATTTGTTGTTTGTTGAACAATTGATATCAGGTAATGTCCAAAAAAAGTGGTCAGCTGCGTCATAGATTGAACAAAAATTTAAAAAAGTAAATAATAAATTTCTTTTTTTAATAAATATTTTTTTTTAAACAATTGGAGTACCTTCGCCATAGGTGTTGGGGCAGTTTTGTCCTTGGCGAATGTTATACACAAAATATATAAAATGTTTTAACATAATGTCAAAATAATTTAACATAATTTTCATGTTAATATTATTATATGTATTATAAAAAAAGAATTGAATTCAATTTCACATTTTGTGTTGCGTTTATTATTATTAGAAAAAGAATTAATTTTATGTTTGTGATAATTAATGTTATATTTCTTTATTATTATAATAAAAATATCTCACTTACTATAAGTTTTGATACAAAATTCAATGGTTTTACTAAGATGACGAAAGTTCCCCTTGCGTCGATGAAAGTACCACACGCATGGGGCACTTTCAACAAAGTGAAGACTTTGGGAAAAATTAAAAAACTCTTATTAACAGTTATGTACGCGAGACAACCCTCAGAAGCAAACTTACCTGAATAACCAAGGCTTATTTTGGTCCTTACGGCATTTAAAAATATTAACCGTTTTCGTGATATACACTTTTTACAAAAACATGACAAATGTCTCCCACTCTCCCCTACCTAGCTACCCATTGTTCGTTCGAGAAAACGTGACATTTACAATAAGAAACATTAAAAAGTAACGCACACAAAATACTTAAGCAATTTGTTAGGACAACAAAACTTTGTGCAAGAGCAAGATGTGATCTATTAACAATAAATAGCCTCCTAGTGCTTCTACTTGGCGAATTTAAAAGTTAAGGCGGCCCTGTCGTGTAACAATTTTACTTTAAGTTTTTCTGTACGGTGAAAAAAATGGCAATTATTTTTTTTAAATTAATTCTAACTTACCTATAATCTTTATTTAATACGATGCCTGACGTGTTTCACTTTACTTAACATGTATAAATAAATCTTTAAATATATTTTCTTTTACAATAATTACAGGGTTCATCACATCAATGAAAGTTTTTATAAGATTTAAATTGAAACATAAACTTAGAACAAATAAAAAACATATAGTTAAAACTTTTAAAAGCAGTTCACATAGTATGACCCAAAAACAATAAAAATGAAATATTCTTATAAATACTTATAAAAAACTAAAGAATATCCTAAAATCTTAGTTTTTGCAAGAAGTATTAAGCATGCATTAAATTCAAGTTGTTTTTGTTATATATTTATTTACATTTTTTTTTACTTTAAACTTTGTTACCACAATTTTTAACATTTCCATAATATTTCCCTTTTAATTTGTTCTTTTAGATGCCATTAATACTACTTAAGTGAATGTATAAAAGTAAATGGAAAGCAAAAAGCAGCAATTTTCTTTAATTATTCATACTTTTAAAATTTGCTTTTTTTTTAAAGTAATTTTTAAATCAGACCTTTTTAAAACAAGAAAAAAGATTTTATTTTTTTATTTTTATGAAAAATGTATTTAATGTGGAATAGAAAAATATGGTTTTAATACAGAAAATATGTAGATTTTGTTTTGTTCCTTCATATATAATAAATTCTAAACTCGTTCGTTGCACTTAAACATTAGGTGTACTGTGTGTTCGTTTCTTAATTTAAATATCGTCGGACCAATGAGTTTCGAAGAGTGCCCTGACATAAAGTCAGCCTCTTTGTAATGAGATTACGGGCATTACGGCTTTTTGTCCCATACAAAGTAGATATAAAGCCAATATAACGTTAAGTACTGTGGTTTTATATGTTAGGTATCATTTTGTAGTAATAAAGAAATATTCAAATCAAAGATATATATATTCACGACTATGAGAAAGTCTAGTTTTCCCTTTTTTATAATAAGTAGTCGATTACCAGTAACTTAGTAACTTTTGTTGAACTATCGTTGTATCCATGTATATTGTAGTAAAATTAAAGATTTTTAAATTTATTTATTTTAATTTCCCACGTGAATTTTTTAATTGAAAACAAAATATAAAAAAATTAAAATTTTTTCAAATTCAATTTCACTTTCCAAATTCATAATATGTTCGACGAAATAAAAGTATTACTAAATATTCATTATTTTAATCATATATAGCTAAAGATTGCCCTAGTCCAGTATTTTTCAAACTAGGAGGCGCGGGTCCTTTGGAGGCCGTTAAGATCATGAAGGGGACGTGAAAATGTTCCCAAAAAATAAATGTGCTTTGAAATTATAGGTACCTACCTATTCACGGATGAGAATAATATTTGCATTAAAATATATTCATGTTCGTTAGCTTTAAAAAGGAATTAACAGATATAAGGTTGAAAAATTCTTTCAGAACTTTGGATAAGACTAGTGAAGTGGCGTTGGTTTTGGGTCGAGGCAACTAACAACAGAATATCAAAAAAATTTGTTTGAGTCTTTAAGAAAAATTTAAAAAAATTTAAGATAGCTAAAAAAAATTTTTTTGAGCTGTTTAAAAAGTTTTTTTTTCCTAAAAAGTAAAAACATTGTTTCTTTTTTATTTTATTTTAAAACAGATTCGATTGTAGCGTACTTAAGTTAAATATGAAACTAGATACATAAAAAACAATAACTTTTATTTTTATTTAAATGAAAAAAACTTAGAATACTTGCATAAATTTCTAATTTTTAAACTTGTATCCTAGAAGAGTTTTTCTGATTACTTATTGTATATGTTACGGCGAATGTACGAATTCCGGTAAATGTGAGTTTACTTTTGGTAAATGTTAATATTACAGTACATTTACGGCTCGATTGGCCCCATTTTTGTGTAGGGCGTAGAGGTTTTAGCCCTTATCTAAATAGGGAGGTACGGGGTGGCGAGCGGGCGAACTGGTAGGCGTTGTTTTCATTGCTTTGTTGAAAGTTATTTCCGTTCCTCTTGCATTGCAGTTTTTAAAATTAAACAAAATTATTTTCTTTTGCATACATTTGCAGATTGCAGAAAAAATTGATAAGCTGGGACGTGGCGTGGAAGTAAGTAACGCAAGAGTTACTTGCCTTAGCCCAATTTTTAAAACCCTAATATAAAAATAGTTCAACTTATTTTTGAGTAGAATAAAATTAAATCTCAAAATGACATATTAAAAAAAGAATCAAATAGCAGAGCAAACGAATGTTACTTAATACGTGTTAAAGTTGAAAATTGAAAGTATAAACACAATGCAAACAGATCTAGAAGTAAAAGTAATTTTACTTTCAAACCTCTTGCAAATCCTTATATTTTGTTGTTGTTTTCATTGCTTTGATGCAAGTAATTTATGTTCCTCTTGTATGAAAATTGGAGCTATGTATACAAACGAAAATAAATTTTTTTCATTTTAAAATCTGCATGAAAGGCAAGACGAACGTAAATTACTTTCAACAAAGCAATGAAAACAACAACAAAATATAAAAAAGTATCTTAAAATTTCTCTCTCTCTCTTAAAATTTCGCTCTGAAAGTAATGTTTATTTTACTTGTGTTTTGCTTCTTTCGATTTTTATTATGTTTTTGGTGAGTCTTTTGTTTTGAGTGCTTTATGCAATAATTTTTGGTGCGTTTCTTAACATTTTAATTTGCGTTTGTTTTTAAATTATTGTTTATGTACTGCCGACTGACCAAATAAAACGTTTGATAGTAATTGCTGTTGTTCGTCTTTTTGAGTTTTTTTTTATAACGTTGCTGGTGAAATAAGTAATCAGAAAAACTCTTCTAGGATACAAATTAAAAATTTTTGTAGGAACTTCTGCAAGTATTCTGTTATTTGAGTTTTATTGAAATAATATAAAATAAAAATTTAAAAATTTTTTTTTATCTACCCGTTATTTTTTTTCAAGAAAAAAGAAGTATTTTTAGCTATTTTAGATTTTTTAAATTTTTCTAAAAGGATTTTTTGCGAGTCTTTGTTACTTGCCTCGTCCCAAAACCCACGCCACGGCACTGTTGATATGGTGTCTGCAATTTTCATACAAGAGGAACAAAAATTACTTACATTCAAGCAATGAAAACAACAACAAAATATAAAAAAAACATAAAATTTGCAAGAGGTTTGAAAGTAAAATTAGTTTTACTTCTAGATCTGTTTGCATTTTGTGTATAGTTTCAATTTTAACACTATTAAACAGTTTTTGTCAGAATAATAAAGAAAGCTTCGGAGTTTGGAGTGAACAGGCTTCAGAAACAGTTCATTCGGATTTTATTCTCGATTCAAAATTTTGAGAAAACATCCAAGATATTCTTATAAATTGCTTAGAGCAGTTCTAGACTATAATTCCGGTAAAACCTAATTCTGTCATTCAAATTCTTGCGTCTAGCTATATTTTTTTTCTCCTATAACCTTTACCCACCATCCCATTCCATTCCATCCTGCTCTACTCATTATCCTAACAGCTATTTTATCCATTCAGTTTGTACATCATCGAGTTTGAAGACCCACCTCCACCTTCACGTGGTGTGCTCTGAACTTCCAAAAATTTAAATTTTTAACCTTTTGGAAGACTGACAGAGGGAGCATAGCCCAAAAATATATAGAATTAAAAAAAAAAAACAGTGCTAAAAGTTTAATTTCTATTAAGCTATTGGGTCCCAAACCCTACAAATGTCGTTTTCCTCGATTTCTCGGAAATCCATAATACAAACATTTTGAAATATACCTTTTTGGAAAGGGCTCACACGGAGCTTTCAAACAAGCCTACTCCCAGCATTGTTATATTTTTTTCATGTTAACTCGAAATTTGCACACCGTGTACCAGCATGCAAAAATACTGCAGTATTTTCTCTCAATGTACTGGTACAGGGCAAAAATTCAAGTTCCAGTATACTGGTACTGCAAAAAATGTTCAGTACCAATATACTATATTATACTGGTACTGAAATTTTTTTGCAGTACAAGTACATTGTAGAAAATATTGCAGAATTTTTGCAGTACCAGTATACTGGTACTGCATTTTGTATTCTGCTAAGTACTATCTACTGCTTAATAAACGTTTGTATAATAATTCGAACTTATGTTACAATTCAAAGCATAATACTAAGAACCACAATAATGAAATCAAAATATTGAGCAGTTAGATGTATGTTGCGTACGTAAAAGTGCGAAGTAAACTGTTTCATCGTTTTGTATAATGTTGTTTGGAGGCCCCTTAAATTAAGAGGCCCATGTCAAAAGACCCTCCTGAGCCCCCCCCCTCTTCCTGGGCCTGGCTACATGTAGCATAACAGTAGGTATATTATGTTAATATAGCTACATATATAAATAGGTTAAAAAAAGCATAAAAATCGAATTAATTTTTACTTGAAAACAGAAAGGAAATGGCTAATGGCTGTAAAAAAATTAACAAGTTTATTTATTTTTGTAATGGCATCTTTATTACGTTAAGCCATTTCTACTCGTTCACACCAGCAATGTCATTAGTGTTTACCATTAGCGCCATTAGCCACCATTAATTAATGGCAACGCTTAATGTCACCCGTTCACACTTGTAATGGTACATAATGCCATCATAATGGCAGTTTGTCCATTAGGTGTAAATGTAGCATAAGTCTTTTTTATTTTAATTAACGTTGCGACAACGTATCTTGTGATACAAAATTAACTAGCTTTAGAGCAATATTTTTTAAATAAAGCTTCGTATAATTTTTGTTTTAAAAAAATAGTGTATTTTTGAGGAACCGTATAATTTTAATTCCAAATTTAAAGCATAAAAAAGTTTGAGAAGCACTGCCCTAGTCACTGGTCAATAACAAAATTGGTAAAGTCGCGCTCACAATCACCAATTTTGGTTGTTGCAACATCACCGCAACTTTGAAATTTGGAAAAATTATGCTCACTACAACCCATTTTTTGTTGGAGAATCACCAAGTGGGGAATTATTACAAAAGAAATTCACTAAAATTTTGTTAATAGTGAGGGTTCTGTAAGAATAATTTGCGCTCAAGATCACAAATTTGGTAAACAAACTTGAAAGAGATAATTAATTTCGAAAATTAAAAAAAAAAAAAATATTTACTATATATTTTACTACCTTTTTATATTTAAAATTTTTTTTTATATTTTTCTTAACGAGTATTTTTTTTTATAAATTTTATTTTGACAATGAAATTTCAAAATTAATTTTCTCTATAAGTATCAAGATGGCAATAGCTGTCATTTTGGCAGTACTACGAACTCTGAAAAAAAGTACATAAAAAAATTTTGAGTTCTGCAGCCTTTTTCTTTACAAAAAAAACACTGTCTATGATTATAATGTTTATTCCTTTTAGCAAAAGTATATACTTTTTTATTTATGAAATGAAAATATGAAATAGCAAATGTTCAACTTCAAATATATGAACCTATTATACCTCATTACATGGAATTAAAATCAAATTTGTTTTTCATAACTATAATATTCATTTTATTTACGTTAGTGGTGTTGACTTTTTTTTTTTAGTTTGAAAATCTTAAAAAACAAAACTTATATATAGAAGTGATCTTAACTTTTAGCTTATAAATAAACTTTTAGGTGACACATAAAAATTTCTGTTCACATTTTATTACAAATTTTCCAAAATAGCGAATTATAACCAAAATTAGCTTCATAGTGATAATATATTCAAATGAGTGATATTTGTACCAAATTTGATATCGAAAATAAAACCACATTTCGTTCTTTTTTAAAGTGTTTTTGAAATTTTATATTTACTTTCGAAAATATCTTTATTTTTCAAAATATGTTTGCGGTTATTTTTTCCTCAATATAACTTCCTTCTAAAGAAATTTTCTTTTGGTAACGAAAAACAAGGTGATATTGTTGCTTTTTATTGTTGCTTATTATTTAATCATATATTTAATCATACGTAACTAAATATTTTTGTTATCTGCCAGGATAATCAAATCATCCGCAAATATCAACAATCTTATCAACATAAATAGGCACCTTACTTTTAGGCCACCACCAATAAATTCAAGTAAATCGTTTATCATTAAAAAATACAAAAAACTGAAATTTCATTTTACCACAATTTTCTGCAATATTTTTTTTCCAAATAGTAATATTAAAAGTGTCATAAATGTAATCATTTATTTTACTCTCATACATAACTACCAACATACTAACTACCAACAAGTTAAATTGAATAAAATTTATATTATACGTAAATTTTATATTTTAATATGAAAAATAAATAAAACTTTTTAATAAACTGAAAAGTTATATAAGATTTCTTTTCTTAATTTGGAAAATACGTGAATATTGTAACCAAAAAAAAAATAATAAAATAAAATAAAGGATTCATTCATTTTTCTTGTTTTTCTCATAATATTTTTATTATGTTATTCTATATAGATATTTATACACCAGAATCAACAAAAAAAAAAAAGATGGAAATAATGCATTCAACAAGAATGTAAAGATAAAAAATTTTGAACAAAAAAAAAAAATGAATATCTCTAAATCGGATAAAAACACATCTGCAATTTTGAACTTTTGTAAATATGTACGTGTTTTATATGTGGTTTTCAAAATTTGTGAAATTTACTTTATCCAAAATTTAAAAATTAAGCAAGCAGAAAAAAAACTGATAGAAAAACTTTCCTATTTATTTTTTGTTTTTTTTTGTAAATTTATAACTCGAATAGAAACTATAAGCACTTTTTAAGCATTTTATAGATTATTAAATGCTTGAAAGAAAGAAAAAATATATATGTATATACTCGTATATATAAAAAAAATTTATATAAAGAAAAGTTTTTTTTGTGGGTGAAAAAGAAAATATTTTTATAGAAATTTGGGTATTTGGGCAAAATAAAACGCTTTCTCTCTATAATAAATCGATACAAAAAGGATCAAGCATTTTGAATAATTTTTACTGTTCAAATATTGAGAAAAAATAAACAAAAATAAGATATCAATTTAACTACATATTACCAAAAATAGTTTTTAAAATATGTATATAGCCAAACAAGCCCATAAGAATAAAATATTGATTGATTTGTCTGATCTTTATTGAAACGATTTATTAGATGTATTGTTATAATAGCTGAGCTTAGATATCAATTTAACTACATATTACCAAAAATAGTTTTTAAAATATGTATATAGCCAAACAAGCCCATAAGAATAAAATATTGATTGATTTGTCTGATCTTTATTGAAACGATTTATTAGATGTATTGTTATGTAGAAATAAAGTGTAGAAATAAAAATAATTTTGTAATGTATAATTTAATATTCATTTAAATTACTTGTAACATTCATCCTAAGCTCAGTTATTATTATTATTATTATTATTATTATTATTATTATTATTATTATTATTATTATTATTATTATTATTATTATTATTATTATTATTATTATTATTATTATTATTATTATTATTATTATTATTATTATTATTATTATTAAAAAATCATTATTATAAATATTTCGTATATATATAAATATAAAATATAAAATTTGGATATATAGAGGACCAAAAGGAAATACTTTTTTTTAAATACCAACATACTGAATTTAAATTTTACTCATACAAGTA